>JAOVVI020001436.1:0-24413 GCA_028571085.2 Nepenthes alata
AGGAGAAACTCCCGGTGTGACTTCTTCTCACTAGCTCTTGCGTCCTCAGGCTAGGATTATTGCTTCTGCGAGATAGCAATGCAGAGTAGATATCAGTGTAGTAGATTATTATTATGCCTGTATATTTTCTAGGCCGGCTACTTTCTTCATTTCTTCATCTTGAAGTTACAGTATGGGTGGTTGAAGAAAGAACCCCCGGGGCAACTTTGGTCACTCATTGCGGAATTTCCAAAGTGGGATTATAGAATGAAATTCTTGGATTGAACAAAGTCCGGAGTGGATTTCACTTCAGCCGATTTGAAATTTACTCCGGAATAGACTTGTAGGTGCCAGGAAGTGCTAAAATGGCACTGTAGGCTCCAGTTGGGTAGAAAAAATTTGTTGATATATGAGCGGGAATATCGGAGTGGATCCGTGTCCAGCTACCTGTGAGAGAAATTTTCAAAATGCTTCTGCATTTGGCATTTTTAGAGAGGAAATGCCGGAATGCGTGGCTGTCTGACTTTTTCCCTACTGGAAAATCGCAGAAGATAAAAAGTAGCCTCCAAGCGTCAACGCGCCAAAGGCAGGGTGGGTTCTGCCATTATTTGTTTAGGAAGTTGTCCAATTTCTCTGGTCGGAATGCTTGTTGTAAGTGCGACAATTTTGTTCTTATGCTTTTTAGTGGCAAAACTGGCCTTTTGGCCGTTTCCCACAAATGGCGTCAATGTTGCGTTTCAGAAATACGGGTTATTTTACAGATCAGAGGCCACAAATCGGATCTTCTTGTTGGTCGATCTGATGGGATCCACTCTCCATTGTTTCGAACCTAAACCCTACACAACACAACTAAAAACGAGATGTTAGATGTTGGCGAGAATTTCTCCCACCGTAAACCCTCCGACGCTCAAGTTAGAACGTCTTTCCAAGAATATAGAAAGATAAATGGAGAAAAGTATGTGGTGTATTGAGTATGGATGCGTCCTATTATTAGACAGCTTACAAGTGTGCTTGAGAAGGAATGTCCCCCCAGAAAGGTCTCCCTTTCCTTGTTGGGATGATGTCTTTATATAGACAGATGATCTTATCCATAGTCAACCGCTGTTGATAACCGCCCTTGGATTGGATAAAACGGTTGAATAACCACCCATGGGTTAGATAAAGTGGTTGAACAACCGCCCGTGGATTAGATAAAGCGGTTTAAACTTTTTCTTGGGTCGGGTTTTACCAAACCCATCAGGAATTAAAGAGACTACATTATATTTTCATGGTTGTTTTTCGAAATAAGTTCAAACATATCTGCATGTACAATATCTTAAAAAATAACTGAAAGATACTTAAAATAACCCTTATTGGAACTAAAATTTTAAGAATTATAAACTATAAATGCTCATTATTAGTTTGAAAAAATTAGAACGAAAGAATATGAAATATTCAGAGAATTTTATGTCAAATTAAATGACATTATAAATTCACGTTTAATCTTAGTATAACAATTCTGAAAAAATTGTATTGTCTATAATTTGTGAGATTTTTTTTTGAACGATTTAAATCTTAGGTCACAGTCATAAAAGAAAGTAAAGACATTAACAAAGAAAAAATTAAAAAACATATTAGATGATTATAAACTTATGAACATATATTATCTTAATCAAAGAAAAATAAATTCACCATCCAAAAGTTTGACAAGAAAGAAATATGTCATGACTCTAATAAAAAAATCCCTTAATGATGAAGATTTTATGCTATTTGTAAAACATCTCAAAACGTTTTTAAGAAATAACAAAAAATATTCCAATAATTAGAGCGAGAACTCAAGCATCAAAGAGTATAGTGGCATAAATGTCATAATTTTGGACATATTTGAACCGAATGCTAAAATTTTAAACAATAAAGAGGATAAGTTATGAATGCTAATATGATGATGACGAAAAAAATAAGCTTAATAACGAAAGATGTAAAAAAAATATGAGATTAATTTCGTAACTTTTATAACTTCTATGAGTAAACGTGAAGAAAATTTTTTAAAAAATTAAAATAATTTAAAAATTTTAAGGACGAGTTAGAAAATGAGTTTGTTGACCTTCAAGAGCCAAACAATAAACTATGTAGGGAATGCCTAAGAGTCAACAACGTAAAAAAACTAACAAGTCCCTTAACCATAACCCATTCGAATTCAAAAAAGAGAAACTTGCTCTTCGTACTAAACTAGATCTTGATAACAACAAATATCAAAATCTTAAAAATTGACAAATTAAGGCCCTTAAAATGGACAGTAAAATAGTGAACGATGATATTAAAATATTTTTAAATGGAACGAAATACTTAATCATATGTTGGGCCTAGACAAGATAGCTGCAAAATAAAAAGGGCCTCGGCTATACTAAATACATAACAAAAGCCAATATTAACTCAAATAGTTTTTGTTCTTGTCACTACGGTCCCAGAGACATATACAATTATAATCAAATGGGATGATTAAAAAGAATAATTTTAAAATTTTACCGAAAAAATAACCCAACTCAGTCTCTAGATTTGTACCTGCATGTCATGGGTGTGAAAATTGGCCATATTCATCCACATTGTTATAAACTTTATATTTGGAACGATCATAATCAAAATAAAAAAAATTAATTGTTTTACAAATTAAATTACATATTTGAAGGAACAAATTAATAAATTAACTAAAAAGCTAATTTTTTTAAAAAAAATTATGAATTAAAACAAGTCATCTTACCGAACAAAATGCATCATTGTCTAAGAAACGATTTAGCACGTTTATATATAAATGAAATCATCGCGCCTGACCGATGCCCATATCCCGCTAATGCACCAATTCTCTTATGATTCCAATGCCTCTCGCACGCCTAATGTGCTATTCATTTATGCCTGACAGGCGTCTATCTAATACTTGAGTGCATTTTAGCTAGAATGCGTAAATAATACAAGTGCCAAAAGCACGCCTCTCACGAGCTCATGCACAATTTCTTTTTGCGTTGTTCATGTAGAGTTCTCATATTTTAACCCCCTCTTCGCTTTTTTGTCAACTCTCTCACCTCACATTCTTTATTTATTTACTTCAAATCTAATAGATCTATACATTTTTTCAAGTCTAAAGGTGCATTTTCACATTATCTTTTCTCTCTCAAGCTCTTGAATCATGGATTTGAGGGAGTTTCTCCATTGCAATCTTACAAACAAATCTTCACATTTTATTTATAGATGACCTCTTCTAAAAAACCTTCCGCCCATCAACTAGAATGCCCACACCCAATGTGGACTCGAACCGCACATGAGCACAGTTTATCCATAATACTAGTGGACAATGTCCATACAAACTGCCCATGAACATATTTTATTTAAAATATTCACATCTGATGTGAAGTGTGTCTAAAGAGCACATACGCCTGAGTAGCAGATGTATGCTGTTATTGAAACTTCTACCGCTTGATGCACACCCATTTAGCATACGTACAATGGGGCACTGTTTTCTAAAAGGCTGCATATTTTTTACTTCATTATCAACCTTATTAAATGAAAAGAAAAAAATAATTAATTCCAATCCCAAAACTTCCATCGTAGCCATCTCTTAGCTTGCAAAATTGAAATATTTATTTATGAGATCGATTATCAATATTTTCTCAAATAATATTTTCTGCATTATTTACACACTAACTCTAACCTGTAAGCTTTTATTAGTATATTAGTGGTGTAAACATTGGGGCTGCAAAAAATGAACAAGTAAAACAAATTTAACAAAGAAATCAAACAGCATTTGACACCTTTATATTAAGCTAATCGAATAAGTTTTTTTAGTAGGAGCTACAAATTATAAATAAATCGACTACAATTTAATATGCTTATACCAACGGTGCTATAAGTTCATGTTTATAGTGCATTACTTTTACTGACCGTAAAAACTCAAAAAATTTTATTCAATAACTATTAATTATTAAAATTTTCATTTATCACTAAAATATATAAACATATTTTATATATAATAAATATATTTCTTTAAAAGCCTCTCGGGGTGGAAACATAGCGATGCATAGAATATGCATGAAGGTAACAGAGGAGAATAATCAACCGGTGGCAACCGACATGAAATAACTCAGCTTATAAAGACGGTTAACGGGCAGAAGGATTACGCATCGCCTCACTTGGTCCGTCGTCGAAAACCTTATCTGTGCTTACAGTGTGGATTAAGCATACCAAACCTTATCTGTGCTTACAGTGTGGATTTAAGCATACCAACTCAATAAGGCGGTAAAAATAATTAAAAATTTTCAATAGTTGAGCTCATAGACCAGTTAATCAACAAGGCTCCACTATCATATATCTAAAAAAACTCTCTCATTCATATAAAAATAACTTGGGGAAAAATAAATAAAATTCTAAAAAACTTATTCTAACTGTCTAGAACTGGAAAAGAAAAAAGAAAAAAGAGGGGTGGTTTGAGAATTTTGAACATCAAATTTCTCAAGGAAGGAATTTTACCCGTAGTCTTCTGTCATGCCGATTTTAACTTGGCTGATGTAGAAGCAAGGTGAGAAAGGATCCTGTGACCCACAAATAGCAGGAAGACCCCCAAGAACCCTAATATCTTCAGAGTAGTAAAAAGATTCAACTGCAACAAACAGAGGGAAGAAATCGTTAGCTGAGAAAAAATTCATATTTGATCGCATTCGAAATCATAGGTTCACTTTGTTTCATATAAAAGTGCCCTCTTCAACCTTCTAAGGTTCTACTGAGTCGGCTTTGACCAATTATTTTCTAAAATTCGAATAAAAAATAGGAAACAAAGTTGTTTAGAAAGATCTTTAGATCAATAGAACTGATGAAAAATAAACGGTCACGGCTGGCTTCATCTGACCCTGAAAAGTCAAACGAGACACTCATTATGAAACAAAAGAGCATACTAAGTTAAAAAGGGCATGCAATAGTACAATCTTATCATCACCCCACAAAGATACCAACCATTTACCCTTTTCCATTTGTGTATTACATCTGACGTTTCCTGAAACTAGCAATGCCGGAAGCCCAGCTCATCGGCCCAACCCATTTGGCATATATTACATCCCCAATGTCCAACAGCGTTTCCAACCAATATATGTTTTTGTGTGAACAAGAGAGAAAAAAGACAGTTCAGTGTACAAAACTCTTGCAATGCGTGGGGTGTAGGGAAATGTTAGACCAATATATATCGTATGCGTTCTTATCTCGCATAATACAAGAGTCCGGCTTCACAACTTAAACTCATGATCACCAGGTCAAACGGCGACAGCTCTACCATTATATCGATGCTCAATATGACAGTTGCTTACTTGCAATCTAAGTAATACACCAACCGTTTACATCTTCCCTCTACCACTCCAAACAGAGAAAACGAAAACAAAAGAGGCCAAGTGCGGAGGGCAGGGGGGAGAAGGCATAGCCTGAGTCTTTGCTCTTTCTGAGTAGCTCATAATTGTGGCACCAAAAATAGAAATACAATCACCACCATGCCACTGAAAAGCAGCGATTGAGAAGATAGCAAAACAACAAACCTTAACCCAGAAAAGCGCGTAGAGGATGAGTACTGATGCAATGCCAAAATGGAAGAGCATAGCAAACGTGGCAGATACAGCTGATCCAGGGAAGTTCTTCATGTTTACTCCAAGACAAAGCAGCTGTATAGAATATGGAAGCATATTACATATAAAGTAGAGACCTTTTGCTACTAAGTCCCCCCCCCCACTACCTTGAACAGTGCAGCCATGAGGCTAAGAAGTATGAACATCGACATAGGACACAAAATGCGCCGACATGCTAATTTTCTAGAAATGAGAGCACCATACGTTGAGTGTTGGGGACATGTTAAACAGAACTTTATAATATATTAGCAGTAAAAATATAAATTTCTTATTTCTCATCCCAAAAAGAATATAAGATGCAGTATAAAAGTTAGTGGTGAGCCAAGAGAACTAAGTTGTGATATAGCATCTTCAAAAAATGTAAAACTTGAGTGGTAAAAAACAAAAATCAAATCACACTGTCACAGGTGCAGAGAATCAATCATGCTTGAGGTTTCAACTTGATACACTGCTTTTACACACAAAAGCAAAGAAAATGATAACAATCAGAAAATACTAAAGTTGGATCCAGTTCATAAACTACTCTTGATTGGCCTCGTAAACCAACAATGGCACAATATTTAGGCAGCAAATCTGTGTTCAGTTGGCTTCATTGGCAATTTTAACAAATATACTGATAAAAAAAAGAAAAAAACTTTAGCAAATACAACAAAGCCTTAAAAGACTGTTAAGTTGATTAGCTATGTGAATCCGATTTCATTATTTTGCTCAGTTCAATTATATATCCTCCAATGTCAGAGCACTTTTAACTCATTTTCTAACACATCACTACAAGTTTTTTCTACATATAACCTATTATTTTCTTTTTCCAACCACAACTAATTCTTATTCCCTCACAAGTGTTTCATCTGACCTACGTTTTAAGATTCTAAACCACCTTAAATGTTACTCCCTTATATAGATGTAACTTATACACATTTATGAATATCATTATTTCTTATATTATCTTTTAGAATTATTTCGTTCATCCATCTTAACAATCTTATCTTATCTCTGTAATACTTATTTTTTTATAAATGAGTATTTTTTGCACATGTTGATGGCAAGTTAACAAAAAGATAAATAAATAAAAAAAGTGACAGAGCACTCACCCCAACTAAGAATCCTACAAATGGAAGGATGGTAAGACCCAAGAAACCAAGAGATAGCTCTTTTGGTGGCCGCTTTTCTGGAGTCCTGAAGATGTGGGTTATCTCTGCCTTCGGTCCATACCTCAAGTAGGGATCGACTGGCTGCGGTGGTGGACGAGTTGCTTTCTCCGGTGCTGCAGGTAGCTCTAAATCAATATGACCCAGAGACTTTAAGAATGAGTTTTCCTGGAAGAAAAACACAGAACAAGAAAAAATATATATCAATTGAAAGTAACAGGGAACTTAGGAAAATGGAAGCGTGAAATCATCATGTTTACCATAACAGCATCACCAACTGTCAGCTGAATATCATATCTACCAGATAGGTAGAAAAGCTTATCAACCAGTCCGAGGAAATCCTAGACGTCAAAATACGATGTTTGCACCAAGTAAGAAAATCTTTTCAAATAACAGTTGATTATGAAATAAGGATTAATGCAAGTAGTATTAACAGACATGGGATGTATAAATTCAGTACCAACATATAAATCTCATAGCTTTGCAATGATAAACATCAATGTTTTCACATAATAAGACCTGAAGCTTTTTCCTGGTAAAAGACTGGCATACCTAATCTACAACAACTGATATTACCCAATAAATTAAATTTATAAAGCCAAAGATGGTTCACTGGATCAATGGTGGGGCCATCTTCACATGAATTTCCAGGAGACCAAGATCTAAATTTCCATGAGTCACTGTCTTTTTGTTTGGGTATCAATAACAGGGCCTCAGATTCAAAAAAAGTTTTACAGCAATCTTTTGGTTAAAAAAAAGCTTCAAGAAGAAAGCACTTATTGTGCACAAAAGAGACTCCAAAACACATTTTTGGAGAGAGTTTTCTTAACTGAATTTCTCTTTTTCTTGATACAGAAATTAGACCACAAGAGAAGGGGGCAGATAAGATGATCAAAAGAAAGCCAGGGGACACCTTCATGGAGCATTTTTATGCTTCTTTTAGCTCCTTTCTCCAGAAAATCCTGTAGTTAATTTATCTCTTGATTGCATATTGGTTTTAGAAAAGATTTTCTTGCCCGCATCTTGATTCCATTGTATTTCTCATTCTTTTGCAATAAATACACTCTTAGATAGCAGGAAAAGGCTAGAAGTGAGAATACAAGAAGAGATATGCCATAGAGTTATTGAGTTCAAACCATGAAAACTATCTCTCTACAACGTAAGATAAGGTTTTAAATATCTAAACCTAAACTCAAGTGATGTGGGAGCCTTATACATTGGGTCCACCATACATTAAACTATATAAAACTTGCCATTTGAAATGTGATAAAATTTGAATGACAGCTTTAGGTGCTCCATATACAACTATCTCTTACATATTAGTGTTGATCTCATTAAGGGTTACATGGCATTAGTAGGAATCTGCCACATATTAGAGATCAGTTTAACTAAAGTGCTTAATCAAGTACAAAAGAATATTACTAGTTCATTAGCATCTTGTCATAAAAGAAAACCCATGATTCAACATGAGATATGCACACAGAAAAAGTGCCCTGAAGGAAAGATCATAACCATTTACACAAAAAGATATAATTTCCAATGCTCAGTTGATAAACTAGATATCCAGAACAATGTCTCCCGTCTATTAATAAGCAATATTAACTCTCTTCACCTTAGTTTTGAAGTTAGGTATGCAGGTAAGCAACAAAACTACAAATATCCAGATTCATGCAGTTCTACAAGGAAAACAAATACCGAGATATGATTAAGGAAACTTAACCAATATTATCTGAAACTTTTTTCCAGAGCTCCCCACCACAAATACATGTTCAACATTGTTCTCATGTCTCAACTTGAGCAATGCCTGCATCGTAGAGTGTCATCAAAAAGCTAGCATGCAGACAGAAGAATTGCAGAAGCAAACTGATAATCAGGCACGAACTTGATGGGGATTGAATGAATTGCCAAGAGGGGTAGCCAACTGAAACGATAGACGCATCTTCTGGAGGTGGTTTGCTGACAAATAAATGGAATTTTCTCCAGCTAAATCCAACCTGGACAGAAGCAATTATAGCAAGGTTAAAATACTACAGCATATGACAAATGATGGAAAAAAAAGAGATGCATCTCATTTTTACATATTGAACAGATATCATAGTCCCGTGAACTAAATATCCAGTGTACTGCTCTTCTGATTCCTTCCACCTCCCCCCCCCCTGTCACACCCATTGTGGAATTGCAATATCTTGAAACATGAATATAAGTTGTTCGTGCTAATAAAAGAAATGAGAGTATCTTCTGCTGATGAAAAAAAATCATAGTTACACATGAAGATTTTAGAATGTGTTTTGGAACATCAAAATTTGTGCTCCTGTGTACTTAAATTAAGATTAAGAGTATTAAGATGAATTAGCAGAACCATACTAAAAGATAAAATAAAGAATAATAACATCTATGATATAAGTTAGCCGAACAGAAAAAATGAGAGGAAATTTAACGTGATTTGAACAGAAAAAATGTAGCTCAAAGGAAGCACCTATGATAAAATATAAGTTAGTCATAGTTTGAGGAAAGAAAAGATGAGGTAGACCTAGTAAAACAAAGAGTAATGTGATAAAAAACAATTTATCATTGCCTTATGCTCTCTGAAATTATTAGACAAAATCGTGTAGAATAGCGATAAGTAATGGTTTCATATAGCATACCTCACCTAAGAAGACATAAGGCTTTGTTGTAGTTGTTATTGTTGTTGGGCATTGAAAGGTTTAGACTTCTAAATATCACTAAGGCATCACAAATATCAATGCCACCAATTAATTATGGTTGAAGATAAAGGTCAGCTTAGAAAACACATTATTGATACTCTCCAAAGTCCATAATTCAACACTATTTTATAGAAATCTCAAACTGAAATAAAGTGCTAAAAGTTTTCTAGAGGTTGAGTTCAAAGACAAAAGTGATGTGCGAGATTCATTGAGATAGAAACCATGTTTCAAGAGATTCAGGGCATATTCAATAATTATAGTACATCAATATAAAACATGAAAAATAGCTCTAAGTTGTCACTGAAAGAAAAGCTCATATTTGCAAAGATTGAAAGATGTCACTGAAAGAAAAGCTCACATTTGCAAAGATTGAAAGACAAAATCAACTAAAAATCTAGCCAATAAAAAAATTGAGAAACCAATAATATGCAGTAGGTATCTGATGTCAATGCAACTAAGTAAAGTTTCAAGCCCATCTTTTCTGAAATGAAACCTAAAATGCAAAATGCTTTAATCCGCAATCCACTTTTCTGAAAAATTTGCAAATTGTAAGAATATGTGAGCATTTGATGGAGGCAGAAGTCCAACATAGGGAGGATATAACCAAATCAGTTCATAAGTGAATATAACATCCTCTTATTATCCATCACAAGATTTATAACTATCACTATCATTCACGTCAACAATAGTCAGCCCTTCCCTTACAATAATACTTCTGCCTCCTTTTTATGTACCCTTGTTTGGATAGTACTTTCATGGGAAATGGAGAGAAGAGGAGGGAAATAAGCTAAAATATATCGCCCTCATATATCTATTACTAACCTAATTCCTTTCCTTCCATGCCTCTCAAAGTCACAGCATCCAAAGAATCACTCCAAGAGAGAGAGAGAGAACATGTGTGTGCATGCAGTGCTTGTGCAGAGGGAGAGGGGAAGAGAGGAAGCTTGTCAGCCAATCAAAGAAAGAAAGCACATCCATCAGACATATTAATGGTAGAAAAATAATGCAGATTACAAAAATAATAAAAGCTCCTCTGACTCGATGACCCAGCAGTGACCATAATTGTCTTTATATTGTTGCTAAAAAACCCCGAAAATAAATTCTCAATAAGAACAATTGTGATGGCATGTTTAGCACTCTTCAGTTCTCCCTTTTTTTTGGAGGGGGGGGGGAGGGTCTCTGCTCTTTTTTTCATTATGTTGTTTTGTCATGTCAAACCAACTTGGAATTGCCAAGTACATTAAGTGCAAATGCGTGAGGAACCAACATTTATACATTTTGATGGTTGAAAGAAGTGTGGAAAGTGAACCACAATGGACTAATGCTAGTCATAGGCACATAGAGGGAGAGAGGGAGAAAGGAAAGAGAGAGATGTAAAGTAACAATAGAAATTGTCAGGCTAGAAAGGATAGGAAGACAGCTAATATTGAACCAACTCTATTCGCAAAAATGAGAGGAGCTTACTTTGTTTCAAGTTCTACACTCCCAAGGTCATTATCTAGTATTAATATCTCAGCACCATCAACTTCAATTACACCCGTCACATAAATTGTTACTTGAGTTCGGTCTCCAGTGGCATAAATATCACTGTGATCTGGATCATGAAGGTCAATCTGGAAAAAAAAAAATTATTCAAGCGTTACAAGGACACGAGCACCATCTCAAATAGAATGATGCTAAAATTACCTTAAAATCAAAATTGTATATCCCAACATCAGCACTCTTTGGTAAAGCATCCAACACATGATATCCACTCTCTGCGTCAAACTTGAGCTCCTATATAAGAAGATGGCAGAAAAAATAACAGCAATTAAGGAATAAAATTGACTACAGTGCAGGAATATAGGAGATAAAAAAATAAATAGCCTAAATCCATGGGGCACCTCATTCTCAACTACAGGTGCATCTTCTGGACCAGAACCAGTAGCTTGCAGGATTTTCACGGTGAGAGGAGGTGCACTGGAACCCAAAACAGTATTCACTCTAACCTGGGTAAACATTTGATGTTTAATTCATTAGAAATATATGGCACTTCATATAAAAATCCTCCAATCTGAACTTGTAGCTGACAGAAAGGCTAGGGGTGATAGTTGACAGTATAGCACCCTTCACACACACCCCAAAAGAAAAGAACAAAAAAAAAGGGAAAACTAATTAACAGCAAATTTTCTGTACACAACCGAAGCCAATGATTTTGCATTGATGTTAGGTACTAGAATAATTATCAATTGAAATTGTTGAAACCCCATGCAAACATTTCATTGAATTCTGGCCGTCCAGTGACTGCTTGATCTGTTTTGAAATTTGAGACAATGAAATTATAAAGGGCAGAATATAATCTTACTGCTCTAGACTACAGCAGTCATGTCCATTAAGACTTTTGAAGCTTTTTCTACAAAAAGGATGAGAATCATTGGGAAGGAAAATCTACTTTCTATGGATGAACAAAATCATAGAAAACAACTGAAAGCATCCCTGGAGAATGGATAAAACTATTAGACTTCATCTCCAAATTCAGCAATTAGGATACCAACTTCAAACATGTATGTTGCATTTTCTATTTTTTGATTAAACTAAATGCAAATTGGAATATGAACAAAGTCAGAGCTTAATATAAAAATAAAAAGTGTACCATATTTACTTGTAAAGCTAGCAAAGATGTCAATTTTGGGTCGGATCATATAAGCACACAGCATTCATTGGGCATTATATGATATAAATTGGAGGTGAAATCGCTGTTACTCCAAGAAACCAGGAAAACTCATGACAAAATGCCATTTAATTCAAGAAAATTTCACATTTGGTGTATTATTTATTCAGCTAAGATGGCTGGAGGCAATGGAAGAAATTTAAGTTATGAAGATGCTGAGACTGGTTGCAAAACAGAATACAACGAAGCTTCACCACTCTTCATACATACAACCCACAACTATTTTTAACAAAGGTGAAAGAAAATAAACGAAAGTTACGTGCCTAACTATATTCTAGGATTAGCAGTACCTAACCCCATCCTCTGACCCAACCGGGTGCAGTAAAATTTACAGCCTAAATTAGAACACCCTTAAAAAGACATTTATAAAATGAAAAATACAAGTTGAGATCTTTTAAGATCAAATCCATCCTGGTTGACCTATATAACTTGGTAATTACAGGCTTCAACCATAACCATCTAATAAACGAGCTGATTCATTAAATAACTAATACACCAGCAACATCTTCAATATCTGATTGACTTATAAATGCACAAGGTTTTTAGTTTTGCCAGGCTGTAAGGTCTATCTCATCTTACCTTCCCCTCTTTATCTTAGGGTATGTTAAGCATATCATTTTCACCTTTACAAAAAATTCAGAACATAGTAACTATTTTGGAAAAGGCAAAAAGCATACACAATTTAACCTGATATGTTATTCAACAGATGGTTTCTGTCATCAAATTTGTCTACCTGCTAGTTCGATCTCTCCTCTCTCCCTCATTCTCCCTATTACTCCTCTCTCCCCCATCCCTCTTCCCTAACCTATGTCAAGTAATAATATTAAGGTGTACTCTGGTAACTTTCATTTTAGAATTTCTTTTTTGTACATTGGGGTGAGGGGATCTATTGATGTCATGTTGCTTTACCCAAGCAATGCAAAAATCACAATTAATCCTAAATTTTTTTAAAAAAAAAAGGTTGTCAAAACCCAAACAAAGTACCATATTTGCCATAAAATTTTATGCAAAAGCAAATCACAGTTAACAAAGTATGAAATGCGAACAAATATGAGCAACTTCTTAACAAATAGATGGCATGAGATTAAAAACCATTGCACCAAGAGTATATCTAGCTTAGATGGCAAGAACACTCAGCATCATTCCAAGGGCCATGGGATTGAATCCTACCAGCATAAGGGTTGGGGGAGGGGATTTAAAGATGGGGAGAGCAACTCCAGCTGTACAGCCCAAGGCCCAATCAGAAAAAAAAAGAGAAAATAAAACATTATTGCACACCTTGAGTTGGTCCTTTCTTGTCAATGAAAGCACAGTAGCAGGAAGGGACAAGATCAGTGGGATGGCAATCCTACACAAAAAAACGTAGGCACATTCACAAATAACTGTCAGTTTCCACTCCCCTTTTAGGGAAGAGGGTATTGAATACCAAATTCCTGAATAGTTGTTCAATAAATACAGACAAACGAGGATAAAGACTTTGATGCTACAGTATGACATAAGACAGCAAAGAGATGGTGATTTGTTCAATAAATAGGGGGAATGGGGAGACACAGAAGAACCTATTCCGATGAATCCTTTCATAACTATCAATCTACCAAAAAAGTGGAGCATTTTATTCAATTAGTACTTATTGCTTTCCAAGAGAGCCAATGAGTCTATTTGAGCATAGAAGTCATGGGCATTTCCAGGTATCCCAACACCAAGGAGGAATTTTGCCAGACCCAAGATTTTGTCCCTGTGAACCTGCAATTTAATTTGAAACTTCAGAAGATGTACACATATACACACTATCGATCAAATGGAGATGATTTATAACTCACATTTACATTCCCAGATATGACATCTGCAAATGCCACAACCCCACGAACTACAGATGATGTAGTTGAAAGAGGACCTTGATGCTCATGAGAATCAACAAGTTTCTCATCAAAGTATAGGGCCCCATCATCTACACCAATACAACATAAAAACTTAAACCAGTTTTAAAGGGGGAAAGGGGAGAATATGCAACCTGCCAACATTACAGGACCAAAATGCATAGGCACATACCAAACAAGTCCAACAAAAAAAGATTCAAAATGATGTGCTCTATTTGTAACAAATTAACAATGGAAAGGATTCCAGGAAATACTTTCCAATGTGGAAATATTTGCCATTGTTCAAATGATATTGCTTCAATGATATTTTCATTGCAAATAGTTGTTTACCAACATGTATTTTTAGAATCAATAGAGGAAATAACACAAGATAGAGCTGAATTGAAGCAAAGTATCTATGTCGCCAGGCCCACTTAGTGGGACAAAGATTTGTTTGGTTTGGTTGAGGTTCTTAAATTTCATAAATGATGGCATCGCAACATCTAGGTAGGCTTACATTGTGAAGCCACAAGAATCTCTTACACGGCCACTCAACATTATTATATCTCTTACAAAATGACAATAACATGCAATGCAAAGTTATATTCCCTCTAAACATAATAAGCAGAAAAAGGAACAACAAAATTGAAATCAATAAATCCCCATTTATGAGGTGTGCCCATAAGGTGGATGGTTAAAAAGGGACATGTTAACCCATTTCGGAAGTAAAACACTTGAAAAATATAATTAGGAGAATTCCTTCTGCCCATTATAGTAAACTGTAAAGATTCCTTTTTTCAGGCTTCACGAAACCATGGAAAGGATGCATGATTAAAAAACAGAAAATCCTCTCTCTTTTTTTTTTTGAACAGTTGAATTTTCCAATGGGAATACAATAATTGAAAGTATCAATATCGGCATCTGTCGCAGCCATTTTTGGTGATGCATATCGATATGACATATCCAGTGCAAAATTTGAACCAAGGACAAATATCATGTGTATCAATATATCTCCGATACGACAACATACAGCAATTTTGTTGCAATATTTAGCAATATCAATATTAGGAGACCTAGACAATATTTAATTCAATAAAAAGGATAAAAGAACTGAAGCCAAAGCTTCCTTTCCATCAGCCTTGAATTGCTTGGCCAAATCTTTCAGCTACGAAGACTTTTGGGTATAATATACTGTACCACTCCTCCGCAACTTTTTCCTTTTAACCATTTCTTTACCAAGAAAGAGTGGTTCATGAGTGTTTTCCCTCTTTTTTGAGGGTGAGTAAAGAGGTTAAATTCTAAATGTATTCAAGAACACTTTTGACTAAATAACCTTTAAATGGACAAAGTAACTGAATTAAGCATTACAATCATATGAATATGCTTCTTAACCTTCTCTCCTTTCTATTGCAATATTTATATGAATTTTTGTAAAGGATAAAGCTCAATAAATTTACAAACTTGTTCTTGCAACTTTATTCAAAACTTTTATTTTATAATAATTTTGATTTGCAAGCTTTTGAGCTCATTTCAACAAATTGATGCAAATCAAACTAGTTAACTAAACTTGTGGATGATTTATGGCATTAATTAAGTAATCAGCCCCATTCTAAGTCAAAACAACCTCAAAGAAGTCGAAAGTGTTTTAAAAAAAAAAACCAAAAAATAAAACTTCCCCATCCACCCATCACTGCCACGCCATCAGCACCACCGCCTCCACGTCCCATCATTCTCTCATTCCCCACCCCTTTGCAGAAAGGGTGTGAACCATCTGCCACTTGGGGAGGAGGAGGCAACGGTGGTGGGGGATGAAGGATTGGTTAGGTTTTTTTGTTGCTTATACATTCCTTTAAAAAGATAATTCTGCTTTTCTATTTTAATGCGATTTTACTTTAAAATTCGGAACGATTAGTTTATTATTGTTATAAATCAATAATTAATTAGGTTAACTAGTTTGATTTGCATCAATTAGCAAAATTGAGATCAATATAGAAGTCTGAAAATAAATTTGCAAAAAGTAGAAGTTGGAAGGAATATAAATGCAAAACCACACAAAGTGCCTACTAAACAATTAGTGACAAACTGACAATTCACACTGGTGGCATTGCCATCAATTTTGAACTGTATGTATTGATTGCAAAGCATTTGGTTACATAAGATTCATTAAATAAAGCATTTGGACAGATTAAGTTTTCATGATATGATTAATGGTTTTTTTTAATTGTGCTGACAACTTGATATTGAGGTTAAAATAAATGCCAGCTAAGTTATCATTAGAAACATTCAATCATTGACAAAATTATATTGCACATCCAACTCTTGTGGTCAACAACTGGTAGAATCATAACTTTGGCATGCACATAACATAGGCATAGATCACCAACAGTATTAATGTACTGCCGGACATTTGAGAATAACATTCCAGAAATAGGGATATAACTTGTGTATCTAGATTTTGTAACTTCAATAATACTATATAAGAGCCTATTTGCTACTGACAGGAACCAATCACAACCAGAAAGTAAAAATGAAGAACCAACATGTAGAGTGAACTAAAGGTGGAGAAAGCTACACATACCATATTTCTCAACACTGTCAAAGAGTTTCACTATGTCATTTTGTAGAGTTCCAATCTACCAATCAAATAGGACACAAAGAGTGAGACATTAATTCTATAATAATTATAATAAAAGCAGAAATAACATAAGTATTTAAATTGTGGGTCTCAGCTAGCTTGGGGTGGTCTGGGAAAGTTGCGGCTATATGTTATTGATGTCGGCTACTGCAGATTACTGTTGAATGTGAGAGGAAAAGTGGCCCCATCACCTCAAAAAATATAAACTAAACATCACAGATTGTGGTTTTTCTCACAAACCTCCAACAGCCACCACACCATCTTCCTAAAAGCACTAAAGTAACTGTCTAGTGGTGCCTTTCGATTAGATCAAGGTATAAATCTCGCCCCCATTGAGGTGTAAGGGTCGAGAATGCAACTCCTATGTTGTAGGCCCCCCAAGTGAAAAATATAGAAAAAACAGATGAATGCATCAATATAATAAACACAAGTCAAAAAAACAGCATATCATAGCAGCGCACAACATATTGTAAATATCGTCCTATGTATCGGTATTAGCCCCCGAATATCGATATTTTCAATACCACAACAATAATTTGATATGTTACCTATTGGTGATATATTGTGATATATCAGACGATATTTTAAATATCGACCAATACAACCTCATTGCTATGTATTATTCTAATATATCAAATAATGATATGTACTATTTGATATGTCTAATATCAATACGATCACGACCAATACTAATATTTTTATCCGTCCACATACAAAAGACCTGATCAATTATGAGCAAACAAGCAAGCCCATTCCATGAGTCACAAGTATCAACTCTTTAATGGTCAATTATTGGACTCCCTAAACCTAACTCCCAAAGTTTCTTAACTACTTCCATCACCCTTTTCACTTCATATAATTGCATGCCACTTATTGTCTTCTCTATGCAATCACATCATTGTTTTTCATTTCCTCCTGAGAGCACAGGTGCCCAAGATCCACTATACACACACCAAGTGTAAATATCCTATTCTTTCAAGCAGCCTCTTTGAAATATAGAGGTAATCCTATGTAAATTTAACCCTCCTTAGGCCACACAATATGAGAATCTTATGTGTTGGGCCACCCTTTCACTTACACCATGTTTGGTGAGATGGACAAAGAATTCTATTCCTACATTATACCTAATATAAAGAATAAAAAATACCAACATCCATAGTATTTTGTATTCCTAGTTATCCACAAATAATCATTTCAAAATATTTTTCCTATTTACCTAATCGAAACTAGACCTGATCAGGATTGAAATCCGGTCGAACACAGGCCGAGTATGGATAAAAGATCGCAATCTCCAAGTCCGGCAAGACTGGATACAAAATGGTTCCTGTTCATAGTCCAAACCCAGCCAATTTAAGCCGGGAGATGGATTTGTTTTTATTTTTAAATATTTTCCTTTAAAAATTTAAAGTTACATAAAAAATATCTAAAGATATAAAATATTGTGAAAATGATTATATGTAAATTAAAATATTAGCAAAGATATATTTAAATAAAAAAATTATATAAAAATTATTAATTACATGAAAATAGAATCCATTGAAATGATTTTTAAAAATTTAGATTTATTTGAAATATAAAATATATTTACAAATAAATTTATAATCCAGGTCAAATCGGCCTGAACTGATCACTTTCACCATAATCATACTCGGTATAAAAACTTAGCTTGGCATGATTTTTTTTATTATGTCCGTCTATAATGCTAATACATCTCAAACAAATCCAGATCGGTAGGGTGGGCCAATCGGACAATTTGATTTCAATTAAGTCTACCCCGAACATTTTAGTGCATACTAAAATATTGTTTCTTTCGGTAAGGGTCAAAATTTTATTTTATACAAATTTATTGGTCATTTTCCTTGTTTTACTATATACCAAACACAAGAAAATTAATTTCTGATTTAATTTTACTTATTCTAAGTGACCAACCAAATAAGAAAATATTGATACTCAACTCTATTCACACATTTTTTCATTCTTAAAAATAGTTATTTTATTTTTACCTTATTTTATTCCAACAACCAAATATAGCATTAAAGGAAGTTAAAAATGCATGCTGCAAATTGTATAATCTGCCTTGGCTTACTAAGCTTAGCTACACTCAAGCTTGGAGAAATAGCTACACTCAAAAATGATGAAAAGCACGAGGACATTATTCCAACCTCACAATATAAAACATAATAAGGGCTTCAAATCTAAAAATTCATTCAAATTACACCCAGCTTAAACTTAAAAGAAAGAATGAAATATCAAGACCTAATAGACAATAACTATTGTTTCATTCTATGCAAGTTACCAAACATAATCCCATTAAGAGTTTAAAGGGTAAGAGTAGCATAAAAGAGTAAATTGCATAGTAGATTGGAAGAATATAGGGAAAAAATAGGCCAAGGGCAAACAGGCTAGAAGTAGAAAGAAGGATAGAAAGCTTAAAAGGCTTCAATGGGGTGTAAGTTAGGACATAGTTATTAGCTCTCACATAATGGACTTAGGCCAATCGCGTCATAGTTTTCATGCCCATGCATTTCTTTCTATGTTGTGGGCACTACTAGGGATTTTCCAAGCTGTGCTGCATTTTACAAACTTTTTTATTTTTCCAGTTGTCTCTACTGTACATTGGCGTCTGGCTGTCTGCTTTAAGCAATCACTTAACCAACAAAAAAGAAGAAAACATGGGTGAGACTAGCATAAAATTCAAGTTACCAGTGATTGATCAATGTCAGGTGATGCTAATGACAAAACTCCAGCAATGGTTTCAAATGCTATTCCTGCAGGTAACTAATAAGATCAATGAGATAAGTAGCGCAAATGTTAAAGAGAAATATTACAGATCATATGATCAAAACCAATATTTTCATCCATGATGGTGAGTGTTACAAAAGAAAAGATATGACAGGATATAATATATAGATGTTAAGGATATGTATGAGGGGGTAATATACAGTGTTTATAACTATGTGGAAACATATAGGATTCTCCGGTAGTCATATGAGTGCGTCCAGGGTCAAATTGAGTCCTTACCTCTTTATCAGTGATTGATAAACCTATGAGACTATTCAAGATGAGGTTCCAGATGCATATTATTTGCATATGATATTGTTTTGATAAATGAAACTAGAGCAGGTGGAAAGCACAAGTGCTGCAGATAGAGGCTCCAGAATCATAGAGCTTAATATTAATAGAAGTGAATGGAGAGCAGTTTTAGTAAGTCTAGGCATAATATGGACAAATTAAAATAAATGGTCAAAATATTCCTTAAAATAATATTGTTACCTTGGATCGATCATTCACAAAAATTCATAGAATGATGATGATGTGACACAAAAGATTATTGCAGGATGGTTAAAATAGAAAAATGCACCAGCAATTTCTCAGTGATCAGAAAATACCTATAAAACAACTATTATACCCGCTATGTTTTATGAAACAAAATGTTTGGCAATTGATATGTACGAAAAGTAACCATTGAGGATATGCGAATGTTAAGATGAATTAACGTGGTCAAACTAGTGGATAATATTAGAAGTCAATATATTCAGACCCATTCAAAAGTTGCAAATATGAAGAAAAAATTAGAGTAGCAATTAAGGTGATTTAGCCACTCAAAACATATGCTCAATGAAGCTCCAACGAGAAAGGGTGATTTTGTTGAGATTGGAGATGAAAAGAAAGGTTGAGTAGGCCAAGAAATAGTCCAAGTGTGACGTTAAAAAAATATATGAAGGTGCTTCTACTCTCAGAGAATGTTTCAAGTGGAATAACCAAAGCAGATTCTTAAAATCTCTTCTCCACTAAATAGAACTTAAGGCTTTGATGTCGCTAACGAAACAACACAATACCAAATTTGTGCAATTGTAATCAGTTGCATTAGTAAAAAAAAACATTACTAGGAACAAGAGCAATATAATTCTATGATTATCAGTTGCACTTTCAGTAGAAATATCCTACCAGCAGCACTAGTACTAGACTCGGGGTTGTTGGAATTATAGCGCCACCTTCCATCGCTTTGACTAAGAGACTGCAAAAATTGAGAAATATCAGCTAAAACACTTGCAAGATTTGTGATTCCAGGAGAACATTCAACTGATGCATGAAAGAGAAGGCCAGAAAATATGCCATAACTGCAAATTCCCACCTTGATTGAACGGAAGATCCCATCAGCATTGTCAAGCTTGACATCAACATCATTAGCTTGATCCTGCATGAAGATCATTTATACGCTGATATAAGACTTTTAGCAGAACAGAAAAAAGGGTATGGCAAGTAAGTGTCAAAATAGATAGGTGGACAGCCTTGTTCAACAAGATTCTGACCCATGTGCACACGAGTCTTAGATATATAAATAGGTTCAATTTGTTGTAGTTCATACAAAACACTTAGCTTGAATTTCTTATTCAAGTTAGTAAAACCAATAAAAAGATGGAGAACCAACCAAATGATATAGCAACAATGTAGCACCTAATGCCGCATGGCAGCCTACTTGATATCACAACCATGCAATGTGTTGAAGCCTAGTGAAGAGGCTTTGACTCTACCAATATTATTGTATTGATAATAATGAACACAGAATGAATAAAGGTTGGAAATAGAAGATACCAAATCATGAAGACAACAGTAGAAAGCAAAATCAAATCCAAGAAACAAGAAATTCACATTTGCAATTCTGCTGCATAGATTACCTTGATGTGTACCAAACCTCCAACTGAATAGTAGAAGTCAAGTAATGACTTTGCATCACTGATGGCTGCCTGAAGTCTTGAAGTAACATCCTTACGAAGAAAATGGAAAACGATCATCAATCTTGATTAATAAGACTGTCCATTTCACTGCTTCAGCACATGGAAAGGAAGGAAAGACAAAGTCTTCAAGCAGCAGTTAAAGATAGGAAATATGAATACCTTAAAAGTCTCTCCATTCAACTTGCATTGTAGAATTCTATTACATTTGCAGGCATAGAAGACATCCTTCACACTAGCAGATGAGGAGCTAAGACTATCAACAACCAATGGGCATGCTAAGGTAATCATATCATGATTTTCCCCAATTCCAAGAATCTGAAAAGTTCTTAAAGCTTCATATGCTTCTTCAATGCTGCCAATAATTGAACTAAATGAGATTCCTTATCCACGACAGAGGATTCAATACACACACACATACCCACAGCAACATAGGATTTCAAAAGAGCATATAACCTTCTCACCACAGACTCATTTAAAATCGCAGCATGGGTTTCCACCATTTTCCATTAGGTAAAAATTGCCACATCATATAACATTTAAATAAAACTGAGCAGGAAACATTTAGGGTTGATTATGTAGTTACAGTCAATATATCTCACAGGAATATTAGTATTAAACTCATCCAGCTTGACTGTGAGCCTGTGACGAAAAGTTCAATCAAGCAGAGGAAGACAAGCAGAAAAGAATAAGACACAAAAGGGGCAATTGGGCACAAGGCTCCCGCATCACAGGATGTGTGCAGGTCAAATGTATAAAATCTCACCTCAGAATTGCCAAGACACAACATTGAAATATATTAGACACAAATTCAATCACAAAATTGCAATGAGATTATATTGAAAAATATTAGATATAAATGTAATCAATTACAAAGCAAATGCTGATTTGAATATCATCACTTACATCAGTTACTATTAATAGTTATAAGAGATATGTTTCTCATAATTCTTTGGAGGATCTAAGCACACTTAAAACAAATACTGATATTAGAAGGAAGTTTAACATCAAATCGTATTTCTCTTGAGATCCTCAAATAGTTATGTTAGTGGAAGTGCAAGCAAATCAATAAAGAAAGCTCAAAGATTTTCCCATTTTAATGGCAGGTCAGAATATATTTTTCTTGCAGGGCTTCTTCCTTTACTTTTTAAAATCCCAGCAGTATCATTTAGCAGCTACAATAAGCAATTGACAAATTGAAAAACCTAGAATTTGAGTAGGAGGTACTCTGTATAATAACATTAATGAAAGGATGTTCACCCACATGTAATTCCAATTCATACTCATGGATGATTCACCATTGCAGATTACATATACTAGGCCACAAGATAAACATGAGATTGAAATCTCTTTAAATTGATGAGTTTAGATAAATGTCAGTAAACAGAAGTGCAAACAAACTCATTTCAGCCTGTCAATATTCTCTGCAACTTCGTCAAACTTTGTATTGTCAAAACAACCAATGATGTGCACTATAATCAAACTATCAGGCCTCTTGCACAGCGATCTTATAGTTATTCATGAAAACATATAGGGAAATTGACATGTGAAAACATTATTTACAATTCAACATGTTTTCTAAGAATTTCTCTGTACCAGTGTAGAAGGCATGAGCACCTGTTAGACCACGGGACAAAGTAAGACAACCAATCTCATGTCAAGTAAGTTAGTCACTTGGAATCCATCGGCCAATTAGCATTGCCACATATGAAGATCATTCCTACCCCAAAAAAATAAGATCAATTTTCACATGCCATTTTTATTTTCCTGCACACATTGCATATTTGTGGATATATTAGCTACTTAGTATTTGTATTTCCTCCTCCCTCAGTGTAAAACCCTGGAGCAGTCTCCTTTGTTCAACGCAAGGTTTACCAAAAATTGTCCCATGAACAAATTTACATGAAGGGAATAAGGCTTTCCGAATATCGTTTTTTCACAAATGTGCTTATAAAGTCATGAGGATGAGCTCGGGACATCCCAAAACAAAACCGGCCTCTCTAAAGTCCTTGCATCAGACCCTCCACAAATCTTACAGAAGAATTCGTGTTCTCTCAACCACCCTAATCTTTTTTGTAAAGGAAAATAATTTTTATTAATTCATAAGAACCGAGGAAGGAATGTTGAACCAGAAGCAGTTCATTTTACTGACTAAAACATAATCGGTTCAATTTTGCATGTTAAAACAATCTAGCAACACGTTACGAAAAAACTATAAAGCGCACTTAAATCACAATGAGGGTTTAAGCGGGGTTTAGATGACCTCCTAAACGATCCATCGACAGGTGTGAAGAGCTCTAAAGCAGTAGATCGGTGAGAGTCCGAAATTGGAAAAAAGATAGAAGCTTCCGAGACGAATACCATCCGAAGAAGAAGAACCATGAACGCTAGGGTTCTGATCATTTCTGCAACAATTTGAAAACGAAAAAACAGAATAACTATTACATAAAGATGATAAATTTAAAAACATTTGACGTCTAATTAGAAACTACTACTACTTCGTTTCAATCATTTGTAGTGAGATCTTACTCGCACACATCAAAGGGGCCGTTTGACCTGCGCAGTCTGCAAACCTGCGGAGAGAGAGCGGGGGGGGGGGCGAGGGAATGGTAAGTAGAACGGAGGGAGGAGGAGAGAGGCTTCTTTTGAGAAGGACACGAGTCGAAGGTAGATGACGAGCGGTGACCACATGCGGGCTTGGGCCGGAGTCAATGTCCACAGACGATATAGTTTCTCTGTTCTTAAGGAATTGGGCAAAGGGATCTGTAACCGTGAATCAAAACAAGCAAACAGGATGTCGTCTACACTTCTTCCTCGTTAGCTAATATTTTTCTTTTGTTATGAATTGAATCGGGCTCACTCTAGTCTAAGAAAAAAAGTTGTAAAAAAATTTTAGTGAGATAATACTATAATTCACAGGATCTTTATTATCATATTTCTCCATCAATCAATCATGTATAAAGAATGAATATACGTACCTGGATCTATAAGCGATAATCTTTATACAATAC
>JAOVVI020001437.1:0-24412 GCA_028571085.2 Nepenthes alata
AATACGATCAATAATTTTGGTTAAATTCTCCTCTACGCCTTTTATAGAGTCCTCCGGGGATCCTCAAATATTATAGGGCAATAAGGGACATCTCATCGTGAACATACCGGAGGCCATATTTCTAGCCACCGGTATGGGGGGCTAGTGATGGGTATACCAAAAATGGGCTGACCCAAAGTCAACGTAGGCCCAAAATGGCCTGTTGGACAGTCAACTCTTGAACGGCCCAACTAGAGACGCAGGCCCAAACTCTGAAAGACCCAGGACGGTCAACGCCAATGTTAACCGTCCAGACCTTAGCAGACGGCCTACAGGTGTTCAGACGGTTAACTCAGGCGTTGACCGGACGTATTATAGCAGTAAGCCAAACAAGGGCTTCTTACGGTTACGGACTTGACCCACTTGAGCTCACGATCCATCAGACGGCCAGCAACAACCTTCCTAGCATCTTCCACGATCTCAGCCGGTTCCTGAAATTTGCATTGACAAAATTAGCGCCTTTTTTATAAGGAAGACGCATGATTTTTCCAATTCCTGCCAACTGGGGCTCTCCAACGGTAACATTCATAGAAGGAAGGTGATCGGTTTGGAAAGTCACTGACCGCCATGGAAGGAAGCTATCGTGGTCCGTTTGGCAACTCGCATCAGCTCTGAAAGGCAGGCCAACTAAGGATAAGGCAGGTGATCACGCCTTCCAAAGAAAGGAGATCATCGTAACTCCCTTAAGTAAAACCCTAGAATCCTGATTCAAGGACGGCTTATGGTTTACGAGTTCTGAATTACATGCTCTTGCTTACACACGACAACTTCTGGCTTACGACTTATGGCCTTCACATTCTCAGAAACACGCTTTTGCTTAGAAAGAAGGCATTCCGATTCATACGTTCTTACTGACAGATAGAAGCTCTTACAGGTAATCGCTTGCGTACTAAGACAAGCTCTTACACTCGAGCTCTCACGTACCTAAGCTCTTGCTTATAGAAAGGATCCTAACATCCACGAACGTTGACAGAGTACTGGACAGAGGCCCATCGTCCCTTCCACTCTTCCAGACATTCAGATCTCACCAAAGTCCTCTAGTTGCCTCGAGACCCAATCGGCTTTCCGAGAGTCGTTTCCGGAAGCTTCCATGCTTTCGGAACATCGTTTATTTACGCTCTCTGTGAGTAAGAAGCGATCGCTTACGTCCTCGACAAGCCAGCACTCCCGACCAACCAATTGTCTAATTTTCTCTTGCTTTTCAGCACTACATTCCCAATCTCGAAGGCTTTACTGACTTGAGCATCAGAGTATTTTCGGTGGGACAACATCCCGCCGACATACTGACCTCTTGCTCGTTTTAGTGGTGTGCAGGATTCGCACTCAGTAAATGGAGCCGGATCAAACAATGCATACGAATCCGAATCTGTTCGAAATCGGATCTACATACGTATCAAATGTGTAGGATTTGAATAGAAAATTTAATTTTCAATCAGAATTTACTCAAATTATAGTTCATATTTTAGGTACACATTAATTCAAATATATGTTAAAAGGTGTAAATTATGTTAAAAAACACCTATAAAATGATATTTTACTCTATATCAAACATATTATAATAAATTGATGTCTCAACTTGCGCATTGTGGCATGATAATGCGACAATAGAACCAATTTGCAATTTGCAATTTGCAATAGCTTTTGCTTATTAACCTTCCCCGAAGACTTTGCGTTGGGAAAAAAAATAAACAAAGCAAAACAAAATCACCTCTCACTTCCCACTGCTCTTCTTCTCTTCCTCGAGTATTTAACTTTCTCCATCGATCCCACTGAAATGGATTTTCTTCTACGCTGTCCTATTTTTTTTTTAAAGATATCTCTAAAAAAAAATATCATATTCCATATCAAAAATTTCACAATAATTCGATGTCTCAACTTGCACCCTATCACGCGATATTACAACCATAGAACCAATTTACAAATTGCCGTGACTATTGCCTTTTAACGTTCCTCCAAATTTTTGTGTTTGGAAAAAACAAAACCAAACAAATCAAATCAAAATCATCTTTCTCAGTCCCCGTCGCTCCTCTCCTCCCACTCGAGTATCAATTAACCTTCTCCATCGATCCCACCGAAATCTCCCAGAGCACCCACCGGATTCTCTTCTACGCGCTCTCTCTCTTACCTGCCTAATTAACGAGGTTGCTTTATAGGTTCCATCATTAAATTGTTTCTGTTCTGTTCGCAATTTTATTTCTTGTTGATTCCCAATCTGAAAAGAACCATCTTCCCACTTTTAATTAAAAAAAGAAGCAATCAATTTCGGATACTATTTTCAATTTAGTATTATCTCCAAAATAACTTGTTTGATTACATGAGCTAGTTTATTTTCGTTGTTGTAATAGTGAATATTTGTGATTCTTATATGGCTTGTCCTTTCAGTTCACTTCTTTTTTTATTCCTGTATATTATGGTCTTTGGGCTTTCTTTGTTTCTGGCGTGCTTTTTTCTTGGAAATTTGGGGAGACTTAACGGAGTTACGATGATAGTCGTTTTGTCAACATCTGTGGGAAAAATTTTCACTTTTAATGTTATTTTTTGTGTATTATTTTTGTTATTAGCTGGAAAAAGTGCAAACATTGTTCAATTTTGAGTGTTTGCATCGGATTGGAGATGCTAGGATTTTCCGTAACCAGTAGCAATAGTTGCTGTACGGGCCCTTCAACCTTCAGTATTCTTCCGTTCTATACTTCCTCCATCCAACCGGTACTCGAAAATGTCTGCCATTTATTTTTCACGTTAACTATAGTATTCACGATCAGAATAATTAGGTCTTCTTGCATTCTGTGTTCCTCCGGTTTCTTTCAGGGTTCAGGTGCGTTAGTCGACATTAGACCATCATTGTCTCAATTGAGACTCAAGCCAATTAAAGCTACAGTTATGTCTGCACCGGAATCAGAATCTCCATGCATGGGTAATAGCGTTATCTTTTTATGTCTCTTGGGTTCAATTGTTTATCGGTGATAAAGACAAGAATCTCCATTGTGTGTGTGTGTGTTTTTTTTTTACCATTTCAACACGTATTAATACCTTTTTCATTCGTCCTTTTAAGTATTAACTTTGCTATTTCATGGTCAGTAACCAAACAAGCACTGATTTCACTATCTGACAAGAAAGATTTAGCTATGCTTGGAGGCGGGCTACAGAGCTTAGGGTGAGCTTTTGACATCCTTCTACTTTACCTATATTATATATATAGATTGCTATGCATGTCTATGTATTATTTGTCTCTGTCAGTAATTTTAAGTAAAAGAAATAATTACAAAGTGCTGATTGATAAGGATGGTTTGTCTAGTCTTGCAAATACAGGTTTTTGGCTAAAACTTGTTGAAATCATGGGTCAGAAGTTCCATAAAATTTGGTTAAATATGTTAGATCATTCTGTCGATATATGATAGAGGGTTAAGACCATATAGATCAACCAATTTGCGAGCTATTGGGCTGATACAATTACAATGAGAATGATTGCCATATGATAAGTTGTATATTGTCAGAAAATAATTTTCCGGGTCCAGGTTAGCATTCTATCATTCACTTTGTAAAAGTTAATATTCTCAGAATAAATTTGTTCAGTAACCTTATGTGTATTTGTGATCCACTTTATGGCGTATATCCTTGAATCGTGTTCTTCATGTAATTCTTAGGGAAAAATCATGTGATGTGCCAAAACTATGCAAAATTTGGCTGCATTTGGGGATAACAACAGAAAATATTTTGGGGCAATTGCTTGATGCAGAGAAGGCTCTGATCAGAAGTGAATGTTTTAATCTGATTAATGCGATTAGCTGTTTTGAGTTGAAATGCCTATGATTAGGACAATGTCGGTCTCATCTATTCCTTGTCATCTTGTCTCTTTTTCATTTGGACATATGAGACATTAAATTTCGTTACTTGAATAATGAAACATGAAAAGATGCAGAGATGCCTTAGCTTAGAGGGATTTCACAGTGACACTGAAGATCATACAAAAAGGTAATAGGGAAGTGAGGTGTATAACAAGTAGCATTTTTCAAATGGCCTCTAAAATCAAATGCCTGAGGTTTATAGGATTAAAGCTACCACAAGCTTTGGTTCTTTTGCTGCCTGACTTAACAGATTTGGTCCCGTAGTGTTGTCTCCATGGATAAAAAAAGGAAAGAGTTTACAGCAAGAAGTTGTATTCGGGTTCTGGATAAAAAAATGCATCCAGCAGCGCTTCAAATTAATTCACCATCATCATTGAGACAGTTGATTATAGACATGGAATCCCCAACATTCAGTTTTTAAATTACCTTAGAAACAGCAAGTTGCACCCCAAGTAGAGAAGCTTTTTTGCTTCTGAAATGTAGTTGTCCGCATGATCAAAGGAGCTGGTAACTGCTCACATTTGGTACATTATATTACCATTTATAGACTGGCTGTCTTGTAGGAAGAGTTTGGACTAGTTGCTGCATCATAATAAATAGATAAGACACCATTCTTAAGGGATGCTCTCTAGTCCTTGGTGTTCTGTTATGCTCATTTTCTTCCCATCCTGCCTTCTGTTCTTGTGATGTTTGGATTTCCATCAATACACATTGGCCGATACATTCCCAATATTGATATATATCGGTTGAAACGTATCGTATTGGTCGATATTTCCATCAATGCTATATGGGTTGCCGAGGTGGTACCCAGAGAAGGGCATCGACTACTACATTTTCTCTTCCTTTTCTTTATTAAATTGTGTACTGAAGCCCAAGAAGTCTGGTGAGGCTCTGCTGCTGCAAAACTATAATGATTCTCTGCTCTAGTAAGTATTTGAGGCTGCAGTAATCAGTTTTAATGATAAACCCTCCCTGCAATTAATGCCTCCACTTTTGAGCAGCAAACAGTATAGCCATCAATACTTTTTCATTGACAGATAAACCTTTGCCCTTTGTTCCAAAGGGTTTGATGAGAAAGGCCAATGGTTTATCATTTTGCATCCAAACTGCCCCCATTCCTTGTTCAGAAGCATCTGTCTCCAACACAAATAGTTTGGATAAATCAGGAAGTGCCAAAATGAGCATGAATTATCGCCAATTTGAGCAGCTTGAAAGCTTCTACATTATCAGAATTCTAATAGAAGTCATCCTTCTTCAAAAGGTCTATGAGGGGTTCACAAGTAGTGCATAATGGTGGATGAATATTTTGTAATATCCAGTTAGCCCCAGGAATTCACATAGGGTCTTTTGAGACTTGGGAACTGGCCAATCCATCATGGTAGAGATTTTAGAGGGATCAGTAGCAGCTTCTCTTTGGGTAATAATGTGGCCAAGGTACTCCATTTGCATTTGGCTAAAGAACATTTAGTGAATTTAGCAAAAAGTTTGTGAAGTCCAAGGGTCTAAAAGACAGTGGTGAGATGGTTTAGATATGTTTCAAAAGGACTGTAGATCAATGTATCATCAAAAAATGCCAAAACAAATTTGCTTAAACGATGAGCAAAGATTTGGTTCATTAGTGACTGGAATGTAACTGGGGCATTGGCTAGACTAAATGGCATGACATTGAACTCCAAGTGACTATAGTGAGTTTTAAATGATATTTTTGTAATGTCATCTGGATGCATCCTGATTTGGTGATACCAAACTCTAAGGTCTAGCTTGGACAAGTGAGTTGCCCCATGAAGTTCATTTAAGAAGGTCATCAATGATGGGGATAGGAAATTTATTTTTGATTGTAAGGTTGTTGAATTGCCTATAATCAACACAAAATCGCCATGTGTTGTCCTTCTTTTTCACTAGAAGAATTGGTGAGGCAAAAGGGCTTGAGCTGGGTTACATTATGGCTGTTTGAAGCATGTCAGCAACTAGTTTCTCAATTTCGTTTTTGTGAAAATGGAGGTGCCTATAGGATCTAATGTTGATACGTTGAGAATGAGGTGATAAGAGGATCCAGTGATCCTTGGTTTTTTGTGGTGTAAGGGTTGTAGGTTCAGCAAAAATGTCCTGAAATGCATTGAGAAGTGTTTGTAGTGAAGGATGAAGCGCTACCTGATCTTCATTTGATGAAATGGAGTAAAAGCGAGCAATAAGACCTTCCTCAATTGCTAGTATTTTTTGCAAACTAGCTCATGAGATGTGGGATAAATTGGATTGCTCCATAATCCCTTCAAGATAGATCTATTTCTTACAAACTAGCTTATGAGATGTGGGATAAATTGGATTGCTCCATAATTTGTTCTAGATAGATCTGTTCTTCTGACTCTTTCTAAAATGAGACTTGCAAGTTTGGTAGTAAAAGATGATTGGATTATAGAGCTTCATCCTATCGACTCCTAAGACCATGTCACAGCTGCCCAATGGTGACAGCCTCAAATTAGCTGTGAAATCATGGCCTTACATTGCTGATTGAAATTCTTGCAAATTGTCAGACTGAGCATTTTAGTGACATTAGCTACTGTCACAATTAGGGGTATTGCTGCACTTGTCGAATTAGGGACAATAGAAGCTATATTCGAGTCAAGGATGCTATGAGTGCTTTCTCTATCTGTATGGATAATAACAGGGTAGTTGTTGACTGCTCCTTTGATTCTGATAGTGTTGTGCGAGGGAGTACAGGAGATGGCATTGCCACAAACCTCCACCGGTTCCTCAAAACTATCATCACCTATTTCCTCTTCCAAAACCCGTTCTGTTGCAGACACAGTATTCAATTGTCTCTTCTTGCATCTATGCCCCGGAACAGATTTGTCATTACACTTGAAGCACAATCCCATGGCCTTCTTTTGGTATATATGGTAAGGTTATGTTGAGGGTTGGCAAACTGAGAAGGGATGGCATTATGTGGTTGTGGTGTAATGTGTTGGGAAGGTCTGTCATTTGAAAGGAAGGATTGTTTGGTGGAATAAGTATTAAATCTGAAGGGGGATTTAGTTTTTTGAGTAACGCCTATAGTGTGTGTGTTCCTGGTGGTTTGCAATATCTAATGCTTGCGCAAGGGTACTGGAGACTTGGACTATTGACCGTAGTTCCTCTTTTAGGCCACTGATGAAACTCGAGACAAAGTAGGGTTCAGTCAAGGAAGAATTCAGGCTAAGCATTTGGGATTTGAGGTCTTCAAACTGCTTTTGGTAATTTATGACAGAAGATTTCTGTTGTAGCTTGTTGAATTCTTGGACAACATCATGGAAGGTTTGATCGCTAAATCCTCTACACGTCTCCTTTAAAAACATCCCAAGGAACAAACCCTTGTTGTAGTGCATATCCATGATGCCTCACTTCAGCCTTTCCTTCTAAAGACATGGATGCATTGTTCATCTTCTGATTTATGGGGACTTTATACAAGAGGAATTACTTAGTGCATTTTTGGCTCCAGCCTCTTGGGTTTTCCTCATGAAATTAGGGAAAATCCAGTTTACGTAAAAAAAAATTGTGCAGTTTGGGGGCATTTGGATCACCTGTTGGAATTCGAAGAGTGAATAGGAGTGGACTGTCTGGTGAAGCAGGGAAGGTTTGTGGTATAGTGTTGTTGCTGGCCTCCGGGATATCTTCCCTGTTTGAATGGATAGCCATCTTTAACATGAATTCTTCCAGAGTCTTGGTGATGGTCTGATGGAAGAGCTCGTTTTGTTCATATAGTGTCGTGATAGTAGCAGCTTGGAAGGTAGCATCTATGACATGAATCCTCTCTGATTACTTGTTGCCGGTGTTCTTGAGTTGTACTTTGCCATTGTAGCAGTTGTTCTTCCATTTTTCTTGATCAAATCATGGGCAGAAGCAGAATTGGTGTGGTAATTCTCGGGATCCGAGTGGGAGGACCTGAATTTGATACCAATTGTGATATACCTATTGAGATCGAGGGTAGACTACAAGTCTAAGAAGGGAGAAAATTGCTTAAGGAGAAGGGAAAGAGAATCTGTTCAGAACCCAGACAGAGAAGAATAGAGAATTGAGGGGAATTCCGATTGCAACTTCTATCATTCCAGCATCTCTGAATTACAATAGAACAGAGTAGCTAAATGATTCTAATTCAGTTGTGGATCAATGACTTGGCTGATAACTAGACTCTTAGTCCAACAACCTGTAACAAACATTTAACTACTTAAGAGTCAGCAAAATCATGCATCAGACCTCTTTCAGGCTTGTGGTTGAATGCTGCTGATGCTGAAGTGCCAGCTTGTTTGGTACTTGCTGTCATCCGAGTTGTACATCCTTTGGTTGCATTAGTAATTCTCTTATTGTAGTATAAAGCTGAACAATACCAAGTGATTATACTATACTTATGATATGGAGTTGTATGCAGTTTTGTAGGCCTTATGCCTTTGACGCAATTACCCGTTATTTCTGAAATTTGACATTTATTTCGATCATGAGGCATTTCATTTTCTTATCTCTTTAAAGAAATTGAATCATAGGCATGATAGTTGGATTGAATATTTGTAAGCATATTATTTTTATCTTGAAAAGTGGAGAAGTTGAGAGCCAAGCGACTGATGCCTTCGGTCATTAATTGCCCTTGTTTTCTCTCATTCAAGTTACGGTGGTTGGGTTTGAAAGGCTCAAGGAAGAATGCAAGTCTAGTTTTGATTTCAACAATATCTTTCTAGCTTTGTAAAGTGGACATCTGATGGTTTGTATGCTTAGAGCTAATTATATTGGTTGCATCTCTAATACTTGGGTGTGAGACTCCATAGTCTATGAGGTATATACAGATTGCACATCTATCCTTTTTTAGTGTGATAAGGCAAAGGGAAGGTTGAGTATAATTTTATTGGCCTAGTTTGAAGAAAGATATGGCACAAATAATTAGTACCATTCGAACATGCCAACTAGCCAAGCATAAATAAGCAAAATTCTAGCCTTTACAATCCTCTGCTCGTCGTCGTTATTTTTCTTGGCAAGATGTGAGCATGGATTGTGTTAGAACTCTTGCGTATCTCTAAGAAATATGATTTTCTTTTTGTGTCAGGACTTCTGTGTATCTCTAAGAAGCATGAATCTTTTTTGTTTTAAATGTCATGGACTATTTCTCTAAAATGACCCACTTTATCACTTCTAGTAAGACTTCTAATGCTTTTCTGGTTGGTAGACTATATTTTGCTAATTGCCAAGTTGTATAGTCATCCTAAAACTATTGTGCTTGACACAGATATTCGTTTTCACTAGTCACTTTAGGAGAACCCTTGGCACATGGTTAGCACTAGAGACTAGACTAAAGTGTTCCAACTTCCAATGCATACTACCTTAGACAGATGGTCAAATGCAACGTTAACTAAAGTGTAGGCATTTTATAAAGATGCTTGGTTTAAGAAAACCTTGGAAATTGGGATTTGATTCTTCCAACAGCCTAACTTACATATAATAGCTTTGTGAATAGGTATGTAGGCATGAGTTCATTGAAGTTGTGTATGGCTACAAACCTAAGAATCTTTTAGACATTATCTCGATGTCTTCACATGCTACTTTGTCCATTTTAGCTGAATCATTAGTACAATACTTTCATGACTTGCCCAAAAAGAATGTTGACTTTAATATTGGGGATTATGTCATAATTCAGATTAGACTAGGCTGTTGTCCATCTGTTCATGTTTCTAAGTTGTATGCTTGTAGTGCTAATCCATTTAAATTTTCTAACGGGTTGCACTGAATGCTTATGTTATTAGTACTCTAGCTTATTTTGGTTTTCACTCTACTTTTAATCTTGAGGTGTTAATTGCTTACAAATTCAGTCCTTTTATACTCCACCATAAGAGCCCATTGTTGAGACCTTATCCACTCCTACACAAATACCAACCCTATTAAAGTTGATGCACTTTTAGATGCGTGGATTATGTTACCAATGAAGGAGAGGTTCAATGTTTTTTTATTCGTTAAACAGGCAGCACGGATTGTGATTGCGCATGGATTAAAAAAGAGACATTCTCATTGCTTGACCCAATTTTTTTGGACTTCTATTAGAGATAATAGGATTGACTATCAATAAGGTTGAGTTTCTCACAAGTTGAGGGGTTGATGGAGCTGTTTGATTCTAGCTACCACTTACACATATCTATTGATGTTGAATGAGAACTGCACGACCAATTTTGCCTATGGTTAGGAGATTGATGACAAGAGTTTTAGGATTCTTACCCAATGGAGTCGAGTTCTTGTCACCCAAGGAGAATTGATGTGGGCATCTTAGAGATTTATTTATTGAGATTTGATATTTGATAGTTGATTTGATTTGTTTCCATATTTTATCAAATATTCGGGATGTAGTCGCCATATGGAAGGTTATATTTTATTTGTATTATTTCCTTATGTTTGGTCATTTTTAATTAGGAAATTATATTTATTTTCTAATTAATTTATGATTTGAGTGCCTATATATAAGCACCATAATTTTATTATTTGATTAATCATTGCTGAATTGAATTATTACTAAGAAATAGCATTTTTTCTTCTTTTCTTTGGGAATCTTTGCCTCTCCTTTCTCTTTGTTCTCTTCTTTATTTCTTGTCTTTCCATTTTCTCTTCTTCCATTCCCTGTTTCCCCTACCCTGCATCACAAAGTCACTGCACAAGTTCATTTTGAGCATTCAAGGAATATCCCTGGACTAGACTTTCTTCTGTGGTTGCTGGTGAGGCTGGACGGGATGCAAATCCTCATGTTGAATGATGACTTTGTAATTGTTTGCCTCCTTTGTAGAGAAGTTACCTTTTAAGTTCCTTAACAGATTTTTTATACCTTTCTGAGGTTTTCACAGGAGTTTTTTGAATAATTTTTGCAGTTCTTTATGCGTTTGATGTGGCAAATGTGATTTCCAGTTTCCAATCGAGTCTGGAACTCTTAATCTTGGTATCTTCACAACCAGTTCCATCTCTAGGTTGGGTGGAAAATTCATCTAATAAGCGAAGCATGGATCTTTCCAAATGTCCACAACACTTCATCAGCAATGGAGTAGCAAGACCCCTGTTGGATTATCTCTTTCTTTGATGGGATATTTTTCCAAATATGGGAATGTGAGGCTTTCTTGGAGAATTGGACTTTAACAAATTCCATGTTGTGGCCATATTTTTTTATGTAATTGGCTCAAATAAAATTTCTCTTCTTTACTTGCACATTGGGAGATCCATTTTTGAAGAGAGAGCCTTATTAGGTTATCCATTCTACTGATTCTTGAACAAGCAGAAGATTGGAGATAAAGGCTGTTCTTATCATCATATTCATTTCTCCCAAAGAAGCTTCTGGGTAAACCATCTATCTTTTCGCAAGTTTTGTTGGGCATCATTGCTGCAGTCAGAAGGTAAGTGTGAAAGGAAGAGAAAACAGATTGGATGAGTATGTGCTTTCTAGCAAAAGTTAGGGTCTTGTCTGTCCAGCTTCTTATATTTGCAGCAATCTTATCCACAACAGCCTGAATATTTTGGGCCTTAGTTTTTTGTTCTTGGATAAAGGGGAGATCCAAATAAATTGAATACGTGTCAATCACTATGGATTCCACATGACATTTAATGCTATTTTTCATTGTAGCAGATGCGTCTTACTGAAGAAAATTTGTGAATAGGCCTTAATAAAGATCAATCTTGTCCATGATTCCAGTTGGTTCATACAATCTGCTATGGCCTGACAACTAGACTCAATTGCTTGGCAAAAATCATCAATTAATCAGCATACAAATAATGCCATTGATTTAATCCCCCTAAAATACCTTCCTCTTGTAGTTTCAGGAGAATTCTGGAAATAATTTCAGCACAAAATATGAAGAGGTAACTGGAGGGTCTCATTGTCTTAAATCTCGACTATGTTGAAGTAACCAATGTAGCCTCCATTGATTAGGAAGGAAAAGAGCTAATGTATTTTTTGATCATTGTTGTAAAATTGTTGTAGCGCCCTTTCAGTTGAAGCATTTTCTCCACACAGCCCTTTCCCAACTCTGTCATAAGCACTTTAATCTCATCCTCATTGATTGATGCCAGCCATCCCCCCTTTTTGTTGCCTTGCTAAGTTTGATTTCATTATGAGATTTTAGTAAGCTTATTAATTCTATTAATAAAATTCAATCTGTCTATTTGTTGCTAAGGCTTGAAACCCCTTTTCTGTTACGTAGTTACAAAATCGTATCGACTGGAGGAAGTGCATCTGCCCTAGAGAATGCTGGCATCTTGGTAACTAAAGTGGAAAAAGTTACATGTTTTCCTGAAATGGTGAGCTTCTTGTCTTCCAAGCTCTATCCAGATTTCCTGAAGCAATTTTAGGGGTTTGCTCAGTTAGAACTTAGAATACATTTATTTTTGTTGTTCAGTTTACTTTCATTTTCCACTTTTATTTTTGCACAGTTTCTCAGAGAACAGTTACGTTTGTTTCTATTGGAAACATGCCTATTTTCACTAGTTAATATTTATTTATGGTTATTAGCAAATTCATCATTATTATAGATGAAAATACCGGTATCAATGTCAATTGCGGCTATATTGGTATCAAATATATCGATATTCGACATATTAGATAATACATATTAGTATTTGATATATTAAAAAAAAAATTCTGAAAATTGAAGTTGATAGGACCGTATTGGTTGATATATCGCTAATATGAAAATTTATTGTAATATTGTTACGGTATGGGAAAATATTGGTATTAAGGGCCCCGATACCGATACATATCAACCGACATTTTTATCAATATTAATCATTCATCCATTGACATATAATTAGGGTTTTTAATTCGGCTTGAAATTGTTGGTTTAAGCTCAATTGAGCTTGATTCTAGATGCTTAACAAGTTGAGTCAGAGCAAGTTCGAAACAATTTATTACTCGGTATATTGATTGATAATAAATCAATTATTTGAACTTGATTTGTGATGGTTTGGTTGGAAATTGAGCTCAGTTAGTTCTAGCTTAACTCAGGTGTTAGTGAATCGAGCTTGCACCTAGTTCTAAGCTCACCGATTCTATGATACAACTTTAAGCAAAATAATAAACAATTCATTTACTGCCTTATCTATAGTAGTTAATTATCATTAAGTCAATTGCCACTACAATAAATACTAATTTTTATATCAATTATTAATTAAATTATTAGCAATATAGTTCGTTCAATTTGTTTGTTAAATTAATGATGTGCCCAAATGATAAATAAAGTTATAGAAAAATGTTGGATGGTAACGTAATGTTGATAAAAACACTACACTTTTGCCTTCTCATTAAGGTATATAATCATTTTCTCTATTGTGTGAAATATATAATTCATAAAAAGTAAAATCATTCATAATTTGATTATATAATTCTAATAAAAAAGGCATAGAATACAAACAAAATTGATTTAAATTCAGATGTTAGGAGTCCAAAACAAAATGGTTCCATAAAACTCCCTTATGGAAAAATCGTGTGGGGAACTTGAGCACTAGCAAGAATCATGAAGTCTAGGCAGGGAACGATCAAGTGCCATGTAACCTACTTTTAGTACTCGATTGTCTATCTCACTCAATGATCTAGATAGACCCTCCGCGCCTTTAATATGTTATGAATCCAAAGACTGACTCAGTCAACCTAGTCTGACTTTCGAATAGGGAGTACCAAACTTCTTGAGAAGTCCTTGGGACTGACCAAGCCTCCCAGAAGCAGAAGATCACATGCCTTATCAGCGGTTGAGACCAAGACACCAAGCAAGTCCGTCTTTGGGAAGAGCTACAAAACTTCTATGCAAGCTAACATGGCAAGAAACTAAAGGACAAATCGAATCCCCAAAAAAGTGTGCTAACATGACGTCTATCAAAAATTGAAAGGGTGTTATCTCTTAGAGAAAGGAAAATTTTAGAAGCTTGCGAACTCCAAAAATCCAACTGTCAACACACAAGGGACACCCACGCTCAACATTATAAAATAGGTACTCAGCTAGTATTCTAAAAAAAGGAGAAAGTGAGAGGATTAATTTTGAATATAACCGATCTCTGATTCTCAAGCAATATTTCTCGTTCATCAACCCCATTTAATATCCATTTGGCATACATTCTCTAGAAGTAGAATACGCCATTAAATGCTAACGTAGCTTGGCTATTTTTACCCATGAAGGAGCACTATTGCGCTCTTTTGGCGTTTGTTTATTGGATACTTGATCATTCACTTCCCTACATTTAAGGCTTGGGGACATCCTTGTGAGCCTGATCATTTCCTTATTAAAGATTCATATCTACTGTTACCTTTAGCCCCAAACCATGTTCACGGAGCCCTTGGGGCCCGAACAATTGTTCGTCCGACCTCTAAAACCTGATTGTGACAGGGCGACTGCCCTCCAAATCTAGGAATCAATGGGTCACAACCAGCCATATACCAGACGAATTGTAGACCTTTCCATCCATTTTCCATCAATGTTATTTCATTTCATACCAATAGTAGTTTGTATTGAGTTCAAGCCATGAACAAAGTTGTGTGTTAGAGGGGATATACCGGTAACAAATCTGTCGGAGGTCCCTCTTACCCTTCAGTTCTCTCTGTGTTACTCAAGTTCTGAATTTCAATATCCGTGGTTTGCAGTTTGCCTAAACTCGGGTTGTACTAGAATCCTCACGATGCATTATCGATGTCGTTGTGTGTTGAGTAGAATCCTTCCTAACACTTTTACTCAACAACCGCTAATAACTTGAGCACTCGCTTTCAAATCTCACTCTTCTTTGAATTCTTAGTCTAGTAGCATACAAGTATATCATGCTTGTGACTTATACTCTTTCCTCCTTTAGCCTAACTCCCATTGACAACTATGCCTAATGTTATCCCTAGTACAGTGTTGACTAGGGGATTCTTGATCCCTCATTGACCATGATTACCTCCAACAGGCTGGCCTTGCTTGTTAGTAAAATGACCAACCTAGTCAAAATGCTTTGAGAAAGGATAGGAAAACCATCTTTCGTGGATGACATCTATCCTCCTACAATCTTGACCCTAATTGTCAAGGGGCTTTACGACCAAAATGTTTGGGAGAGTTGAATCCCACTGCTCTTAACTGCCATGAATCGAGGCCCTCACAAAAGCCCCTGTTGGATTAGGAGGTTTGTACGTAGATACATCCCTATGCTCAATAGTCTCGAGCAACACTCCTTAAAGCAGTACCCCACTCTAGAAGGACTACCCTTGTGATCTAGACAGGTAATGGACAACCCTTAGGTCTATGAAGAAGGCTCATCTTGCACTATACCCTAGCCCACGGAGAGCCAAGGGATCAGGTTGGCATATGCTAGCACAAAAATAGACAGACTCAAAGACTACGACCTCTTCCGACATGGGAGCGAGGATTGGGTATTTGGATAAGCATATCTTGAGGTATGAAGATATGAGGTGGCTCATTGCAGATAGGTTGGACGACTTGTGCACTTGAAATATTGGGGATGCCACTCTTAGAGAAGTTTGAGGTTCCCAACATTAAAACATACGATGGAGAGTTTGATCCAAGAGATTCACCCCATCACATGTAGACTCATTCACTTTTGGAACATTTAGGCAATGTGCTAAAGATTCTCTATCTTTGAAGGGATATGCTAGGACGTGGTTCTACAACATGCGGCCAAATTCCATTGGCTCCTTTGAGGAGCTCTCTAAGAAATTCTTAGTGTAGTTTGCATCTAGTTGGATGGTTGAGAAACTCTTGCGGCACTGTGCCAACATTCCCACCAACCGGGCGATGGCTTAATAAACTTACTAACTCATTTAATGTAGATTCTTGGGGATCCGTGACCTCACTGATAAATTCAAACTAACTGCTGGTGTAGGGCTCTTCACCTAGACTTTTCTTCAAGACAACCTTGGAGTGTGCTCCTAAGAGCTTTGCCAAATCGTAAGAGCAATGAGTGACATTCATTGTTGCCAACAAACCCAATAGAGTTAGGCAAAATGAAAGAGGAGTCTGTATGAGGCAAGGGATTGAAAAAAAAGTGAAAGGCCTCCAATGGGAGAGCTGAACAGCCTTCATCACTTTGGAGGGACCAGTAAGTGCTGTAGTAATAATTGCAGCATGAGTCATTTGTGAGGTCAGCCCTACGGCACCACTAGTTCATTGCGAGGCCACCCTTTGGCTAAAGAAATTCTCATGTGGGCCGTTAATGCTGTAGTAAGGTCTCACCATGCTAGATGACGTCCGGGTGAACATATTAATGCAAATTAAAGACGACAAGCAATTGGAGTGGTTGAGACTCATGAATTACTTCGTGGCCTTGGATAAGAACAAGTACTTCCCTTTCCACCAAGGCTTGAAGCACAATACAGAGACTTATTGTACTATAGAGGGCAATAAAATCCCTCATCAAGCGAGGACTCACCAGGTTCCTTAGAGATTAGAACTGAGGAATATTTTCTACTGGAGAAGAAATTGTACCTGCATTCAAGCCATAACGCAACTGAGTTGTGCAGGAGTCATTAAGGGGATCTCCACCTTCAAGAGGACTCAAGAACTCAGAACTAGAATAGCTTTATAAAAAGATGAGAATTGAATGAAACATCATCTAGTTTGAGCACAAGGATCTCATGTTATCTCTCCCCACTCTAACCCATTTGTTTCAGCTCTCATCTCAAGGGGCAACAATGACTACACTTTGTGGAGAGTTTTTTTTGATAATAGAAGTTCCAGGGATGTTTTTTACCTTGACGTGTACAAGAAAATGGACCAGTCTGTGTTGAAGGATACTTTGATCGAAAAATCACATTGGGATCATTCCTTGAACATCTACCCTGATCATATTGTTTATGATAATAAACTTGCTGCCATATAATGCCATCCTCGGTAGGTTGAGCTTAGTTTCCTTCAAAGCAATAACCTTGGTCCCTCACCTAAAGACAAAGTTCCTAACTCCTTGCGAGGTTGGGAAGGCTAGGGACAACCAAGAGTAGGTCTTATATGTGTCTTCACCCAAATTCAATGCTCAAAGATGGCCCTTCTAATTGAAACTTTGACAACCGTGATGATAAGCATTTGTAATCAGGTCAGCCATTTGAGAATATCGAGAGAATCCCTCTAAGCCATTACTGCTCAAAAAAATTCATTGGGATTAGAACAATAATGAACAGGGCGGTGCAGAAAGGCCTGGTTGACTTGCTTAGAGTCAACAAAGATGTGTTTGCCTAAACCGCCACTAAATTGGAGATCATGGTTCATAGGTTGAACATCTGGGTGGGCTACAAACCAATTTGTTAGAAGGGAAGGAGCTGCTCCTTTGAAAAGCTCAGAGAAATGAATGAGGAGGTTAAGAGGCTAAGGGAAGCACGTTTCGTTTTGGAGCTACATTACCAAGATTTGCTAGCCTACGGGGTATTGATAAAAAAGGCTAGCAGGAAAAGGAGAGTTTGTGTTGACTTCGCTAATATGAACAAATCATGCTCGAAAGTGAGCTTCCCAATTCCTAGAATAAATCAGCTAATTGATTCCACTTTGGGGCTTTAATTGCTAAGTTTCATGGATGTTTACTGAGGTTATAACTAGACTAGAAAGGACTTAGCAGATTAACATTATAATGAACCTAGTGGATGAACAAAACAACCTTTATGACTGATCATGGCTTTACTATACCAAGCAAATATCGTGAGCTGATAGATTAATATTGTGAGTTGACAAGCCAATATTATAGATATATTGGCCAAATATTTTTATACTGGCCGTTTACCGTAATATATTATTAATATAGTAACATAGCATAATTTTTTTTTTTGTGGTATGGATATCGGATGATGTTTCATCCATGCCAGGGCTACATCTTGCACTTTAGAATAAGCCTGGGGGATTGTTTTCCAAATTTCTCTAGCAGTAGTGAGGAACATACTATTCTTGCTAGTCTCTAATTGCATTAAATTCCCTAGCCAGGGCATGATTATGGAGTCTTCTTCATCCCATGCTAGAAATTTTGGATCTTTAGGATATGGGCTAGTTCCATTTAAATGCCTTGACTTTCCTCTTCCTTTCAGTAGGGTTCTCACAATTTGGGATCATCGAAGATAATTCATGCCAATAAGTCGGTAGGCAATATTTAAGCTTTGGAGATCTCGGATTATTGATGGATTTGGACAGATTCCAGTGTGGTCTCGTTTGGATTTGTCGTTATGTTCATAGGAGTTTCTTAACACAGTTGATCGAGATTTGTTTACACCAATGAATGTTGGACAATTGTTTTATTTGCAATGAGGGTGCACACCCACTGTAACAAATAGATTTTTAAAATTGTTGAAGGGGATGAATCAACTGGTACCAAAATTTTTAGCAATGAAATCTGAGGTAAAGATGCTTCGATATCATTGAAAAAGCAGTTGCCATGTGCATCAAACACATCTATGATTTTGGGAAAATAACTAGTAAAGGGGTAGGCTTGGTTAATAAGGGGGGGCACTTTCAGTAAGAGGAATATCAGCGAGCTAGGGATGGAACTAGAAATGAGTGCTAGCTCCATTTTCAATTAATCATTTTGAGCCCTTAAGTATAAGTATTGGTTGGGTTGCTTGATAATATAACATATTTCACTCCAAGTGTGTGACAACTAGGTTTGGAAGTTGCAAATTATAGAGGCTTTCAGATACTTTCTTTTGAAAAATGTAGTTGCTGAGATGTGGTTGCCTTACATGGCTGTCTCTCATGAAAAAAGGATTTTTCTTCTTGTATATTTGCATATGATATGTACATACTTTATACAAAAGGAATAACCTTATTAAGAGAGATTAAATCCCACAAATTAGGAAGAGAATATCATTGTGAACATATATGAAAACAGAGAAAATTGGGGAGGGAGTGTAATCAAGATTGTACATAATTAATAGAGATTTTCTTTCCTATAATAGGGGAATAAATTTTGATATAATGGAGAAGTAAATCCTGAGGTATGTCCAAGGATTAGGTCTCGGGATTTCTGATAATGCTCCATGGAAATTTAGTCCCTACTTCCAAGCTCACAAAGTGGCTGTTTTAACATATCAACCCCTATGGAAGATCTTATAGAAACTAGAGATCTTAGGCTGATTAGTGAACTGGTAGGTCTGAGCGAGTTTGAAGTCCACATCCAACCTTGTCTAGTGATTAAAGGGCAAACCTTTGCTAATTTTGTAGTAGAATGCATTGGAAGAGGCTTTCGGATCCATAAGATGACATATGACCTCGACACCACAATGGACTCTACATATTTAATGGGTCCTCCAACTCAAGTGTAGTTAGAGTTGTCCTCTGTTCCCTAGAAGGACGAGACTAACCTCTTCCACATGATTTGATTTCCTCACACCCAACACGTGGCCGAGTACGAGGCTTTACTAGCTTGCCTCTAACTTGTGAAAGAATGCAAGATGTAGAATCTATCGATATTTAGTGACTCAAAATTCAATAGTTAATCTGGTGTTGGTTAGCTACGATGCCAACAACTCAGAGTTGGCTATGTACCTAGAGAAAGTTTGATAAGCAATCCCTAGATTTAATTGATGGGAACTAACACCTGAGGTCAGAGAACATGCAATTTAATCTTTTAGCGAAGTTTACACGTTTGAGTTTGGCAGACCAGATGAATTATAGCCTAATTGAAGTACTTATGAAACCAATCATTTAGGAACCCAAAGTAGCCTTCGAAGTCGCAACGGGGCCAACTTTGAAGGATCCCTTTGTTCAATACCTCAAGAAGGGCGAGCTACGTAGGAAATCCAGTATAGGCCAGGAGGGTGAAGAAGATTGATGGCACTATATGATTATTGTTAGGGTACTCTACTATAAAGGAAACCCTAATTTGTACATTAGATGCCTTGCCTCAGCCGATGCCAAATTTGCACTCAGAGAGTTGCATGAAGGTTAAGGTGGACCCCATATAAGAGGAAAGAATCTTGCCTTCAAAATCATCTGCCAATGTTATTTCTGGCTAAGTATAAACATTCATGCAGTGGAATTCATAAAAAATGCTTGAATTGCCAAATGTATGACAATGTACCGTGATAGCCACCAACGGAACCCTTTGCATAATGGGGGATAAGTATATTCAGACTTGCCACAATTGCATCGAGTAGAGGAAGTTCATAATGGTAGGAATCGACAACTGCACCAACCCGTCCCTCGATTGAAACTAATGCCCAAATTTGCCGAGTGTCGTGGAGCCGGCAATGGGTTTAGTTTGATACCATGAGGACCGGTGCTCATGCCTATAATGCGGCTAATGAACTTAGTCGCATCACCTCGAGGACCAATTTTGTTGGATCTCTTATTTGGTTGACAGACTAAGCCTCAAAGCTCTTAGGGGGCTGCAAAACGGAAGCCATTATCCTAACTCGGGAAGAGTAAACAGTGCCTAAAGTTGTCACTCCTACACCTCGAAAAATTGTCGAAATAAATTGAGGGGAATAACACATAGGTTCGAGTGCTAACGTTATGCAAAGGAGAAGTCGTGCTATCAGCCTAGAATGTCGGGATAAATAGAAACATGATCCATTGAAAATGTTGTCTTTTATTTATTTTGCATGCACAAAAAATGAGTACATGGACTATAAAATATAGATCAACACAAGAGACTAATCCAGTCACAAAAAGGAGCCAGGCTCTCCCTCAGGAAGAGGAATGTCCTCGCCATGGAAATAAAATCCTATTCTATAGGATCTCTTTATTGAAACTGGATGTGAGAGTTTCCTTTCAAACAATTGGTTTAGAGGATTGACCTGACGAGGTTAATGTCTCGTGGATCAGGATGAACTACTATAGGGAGCGTTGCTGAAACCACGAGTATGGAGCATCAAGCTGTCAAGAGGCAACTAGATGCTCCACAAAAAGTGCCAGATCCGATTCTCGGTGACAATTAAAGAAAGCTCTATCGTCGGATGAGAGAAATCAGCTTCCAACCACCTTAGAAATTCGTGCCATTCCGCAGCATTGATGAGGGGCTGAAGCAACACCGGATGCATGTTGACACCCAAGATAGGGACTAATGTTAGCCCAACAACCATGGAAAAACATGGGCATGGCACTAGAAAGAAGAGGAGATGGGCCATCGATGGCCAGAGAAGGCTCTAAAAACTAAGCATTGACTGTACTAGAGAAACAACAAGAAAGGAATTGCGTGGATAGAAGGAAAGGCTTTACCATGCCTGTATTTAAAGATAGAGGGATAACAAGGAAGCTTTGACTTTTAGTTTTCAAGAGACATTAGCCTGCAATTTATTTTGAAACTAGAACTCATTTCAAAGCCTTCCTTGGTAAATAAAAGAGGGCATCAATAGTTAAACTTGACAACATGAAGACAACTCTGGAATGGTGCAAAGTGTTACTGCAAAATGATTAATTGCGTCAGCATAATATTAGAGATTCCCTTAGCATCAGATTGATTAATGGTAGTCCAAACGATAACTGAAGTGGCAAAGGCTTTTTACATATAGGAAATCCATTAAGCTAAACGCAACGAGCTTAGATAAGTATGAGATCAGGAAAGACTAAGTGACCTCAATACGATAAGCTTCCAAACCTGAGCTTCGGCTTAAAAAATTAGGGGGTTAATATAGGTTACCCAGGCACCAATGCGACCACCCTTTTAGGTTTGGGCGGGAAGCTTGCAAATGCCACCTAGGCTGATTAACTCTTGAGACTCGATTGTTTAGCTCAATCAATTTTCTTGACCTTCCAATGGAGTCTTTGATAAGTATTTTCAACCCAAAGACCAACTCTGCCGGCCTAGTCCAGCCTTGAAATAGGAAGCACTAAACTTCTGAAGAGGTCCCTGGGACTGGTCGTTCGTCCTAGAAGTAGAAGCTCCACATCCTATTTGTTGGAGTTGACGTCGAGTCACCAAGTGTTCCCATCCTTGGGAAAAAGCTAAAAAACTCCTATGAAAGTTGGCGTAGCCGGGAAGGAAAGGTCAACTTAAATCCCTAGAAATGCGTGCATGACACATGCCAAAATCTAAAAAGGTAATATCTTCTCAGCAAAGTGCAAGATTTGGAAGCTTGCTTGTCAGGTGAAACAGCTGTCCATTGGGCACTCTTGGACATTTATTGGGCACAACTGACAGCCTACCAACTCCGAGAATTATGGTTGGGGCTTGTGGAACACCTCTCAACACTATAAACAGAGGTCCTTATCCAATAGCAGGAAAAAAAGGACAGAGCATTAATTTTGAACTTAAATTCTCTCTGATTCTCAATTAATACTTCTCTTTTGTTGAAACCATTTAATATCTATGCGGCATACATTCTTTGCAATTAGAATACAGATGCGGCTTAAGCAGCTTGGATATTTTTACAAGCAAAAGAGCACTGTTGCACTCCTTTGGCATTTGTTTAGTGCTTACTCAGTCATTCATTTCCCCACGTTTGAGGTCTGAGAGATCATTTTGAGCCCATTTTGTTGCCTAGCCAAATTTCCAACCCGTTGTTGACTTTTCATCAACTCTCCTCAAGAACACATTTGAGGTTTTTAGGTAGTCCATACAACTGTTCTATCTCTGAAACCCTGTTGTGATAGGTCAGATGCCCTCACCTAAGCTTTGCTGGTCCAATTCTAGAATCAAGAGGCTGCAATCAGTCCTACTATCATCAAATAGCAAAGCTTCCCATAATCCTATACCTTTTGTTCCAGCACTGTTATTTCATTTTTTTACCACTATGGCACTACCCCTTTGCTTTATGTTCGGTCCCTGAACTAATTTGAGCATTGGAGAGGATATCCATGTAAAAAAATTTCTAAGAGGTCACTCTAATGCTTTGAATCTCTATGTTGCACTGGTTCTAGATTCTAATGTTCGTGGTTTGCCCAAACGTGGGTTAATTATTGTATGTGTTGAATCTAGAATCCCTGGGATGCATAAAAATTAAATTCTTGTTATATTACAAATACTATTTCAATTATTGTATTTGTAACAAACAAAACAATGTTTCTTCTGCAATGAATACTCAAATCATTGTTATGTAAGATATATTAAGAGAAATATGAAAACACTACTTTAGGACCAGTTCTCCAAATTCAGTTTAAAGTTTTAAAGTAGATTTTTTATTTTCTTGGAAAATTCCGAAAATGGCTTTGATTTTTCACAACTGAACATGCCCTAGATGTCTGTGGTCATTTCTACTCCTGTTTTTGCCTATGTATACTTCTTGGTAAATTAGAGGGACTTATGCGATAAAACCGAACTTGGTCATTTGAATATGATAACTTGTGTATTGTAACTGCTCACCTTTTCTTAGCAATTTAAAAGATGTAGGGAAGGGGAGACAAACATACAGAGGCTAAGGTAGTATGTTCGACACTGATTTGCACCCTAAGAGGCAATAGCAACTCAACTCCTAAAGGACATACAAACTCATCCTTGAATATAAATTTACATAGTAATTTTTACGAATGAAATTACTTCAGTAAATGATGGTTAAAGTAAAATTCTTTGATTAACTTCAGTAAATTTGTTGCAAGATGTGAGGCAACAACGGAGCATAAACTTACCTGTTAAATTGAATATTTACTGTTACAGCTTGATGGCCGTGTAAAGACTTTACATCCTTACATACATGCGGGTATCCTTGCTAAGAGAGACCTTAAGCATCACATGTCTGCTCTTAGTGATCATGGAATTGGTGAGTTCTGTGATTCTTTTCTACTACTATAAGAGCTTGCCCGAATAATATACTATTCTTTTTGGCGTTGTTCTATTTGCTAATACAGATTCCTGGTAGGTACATTTGATGTTGTGGTGGTGAATTTATATCCATTCTATGATAAAGTTACTTCAACTGGAGGAGTTGAATTTGAGGATGGGCTTGAAAATATCGACATTGGTGGGCCTGCCATGATTAGAGCTGCAGCAAAGGCAAGTATCTCACCTGTGAACTGTTATATTGTGCGAAGATTTCTTTACACATTTCATGGACTCGGATCAAAAGCAAGTAATATAATAATCAATAATAATTATAATTCACAAAAATAAAATCCCAAAATAAAACAATACCATATTACATCCAAATCTGTGCGTGACTTGATAAAACATACGCACAACCCCAATGACAATAATAATAATATCAACAATTATAGGATCTCTTTGAATTACCCATCTTGTGAATAATACTGACACAACTTGCTCAAATATCCGTAAGGAAAGTGTAACAAACCAATAATACTGGCCACATTACCGATCTAATATTATCAGACACTACAATATCTCAATATCATTGTTACAATACAATAAATCTGAATCAATCTTGATGCGTACCTGGATCCGACTTCGAACAGATTTGGATTCTTCTGAATTGGTCGAACCGGCTCCGTTCGCTGAGTATGAATCCTGCACAGCACTAAGACAAACAAGAGGTCAGCGTTAACGGCGGAAAGTTGTCCCACCGAAAACACTCCGACGCTCAAGTCAGTAATGCAGTCACCGAAAGGATGAAACTGGAAAGAGAGAGTAAGAGAGTTGGGAGAAGGAGTGTGAGATCCAGATGTAAGAGAGACGCAAGGCCTTTCTTGTATCTGGATGGT
>JAOVVI020001438.1:7938-24412 GCA_028571085.2 Nepenthes alata
TAGGTTAACACCCTGAGAAAGGATGGTCCATATATAACTCCATCGATAGAGTTATCTTCGATTACCACTATAACGTTCTAAGGCATGCCGGAGAACCTAACCTGACTGTATCTCAGTCACGGGTCCTGATTAACAGTATCAGAAATATTTTTTCCTTTTTATTTCATAACCAAAAACCCCTTTCAGTTTCATAAATCAGTCAAAATTTTATAATAACTCTTCAGATCATTTCAGAATGTACAGTGACAGTCTAAAACCCTTCAGGTTTGCTTCAGAATATACATATATAGTTAGAAATCCTTCATATTTATTTCAAAATACACAGTATAAGCTCAAAGCACTTCAGTTTTGCTTCAGAAGTCTACAGTAATTTATCAGTAAAAGTTTGTGTAAAAATTTTAGAAACAATTTATACCAGGAGCTTCATTTCAGTACCAATTAACTTTTATACAACAGAAGTTACAGGTAAAAATCATTAAAACCCCTTCATTTTTGTACCTAGGGTTTTGCCAAAACTTTCGGACGATAAAAAGACACTTAACACATGCATTTTCATGATATTGAAGCCAGATGTTGTAGTATATATGTATAAACATGAAATCTGTCCGAATAATTTACATGAATAGCCTTTATTTATACAGGACATGGAGAAACATACTTTTAGATTATAAATAACATTTTTTAGGTACAAAAAAGTAGTAAAAACGAAAAATAGCATCTGAGATACACCAGCTTGAGCTCGATTTACAATTACCGTGACTCAGATCGGGACTAGACGGCCAATTTTCCCCTTTTCTTTCTCTTCTCTCTCCTTCCTCTCTTCTCTCCTTCATTACTATCATGCTTTTGCTGAAAGTAAAACCCCAAAACCCTTATATCCCATTTAAAACACGGGAGAAAAGAGTCACGTGACTGCGCCTGTGATCAGCACTCAAGCGCCCATCGAGCGCACGGCAAGTGCAGAGTTTCTGCCGGGCCTCGCTCGAGCTCCTAACGAGCGCATGGCGAACGTAGGGTTCCTGCCGGGGCCTCGCTCGAGCATGCGGTAGGTTCCTGATGAGCACTCCCTTACTGGATTTTGGCGCCTGCTGCCGCGCTCGAGCAGCAGCAGGTGCCCAGCTGCTGTGTGGCAGATCTGTATACAGCAGCCAGCATTCCACACTTTTTACTTCCAAAAATCTTTGTTCCATACATGTTCAACTTTATCTCAATTATTATTATTTTAATTACCCTTAAATTATCATCTTTCGCGTTCAGGACCTCACATTTGTCGCCGATCTCCTCAGCCCGGGACTACCGCGAGCTGCCAACGACCACCAGCCCACTGCCATCACCGCCAACCCCTTCTCCTCTCTCCTCCTCTCCCTTCTCGGCCTCCTTCTCCCTTGCTCTACGCAAACCCTAATCCCCTTTCCCATCTCTCTCCTCTCCCTCTCTCTCCCCGGTTCCCCTCCTCTCTTTTCCAATTCTTTTCCTTATTTTCTCTTTATTATTATTGTTATTATTATTATTATTATTATTATTATTATTATTATATATATATATATTATTTTCTATTTTACTTTTCTTTTATTCTAAAATTTGATCGGTGCTCAGGTGATAACACGGGCGCACCTCGGGCGCCACTCCACACTTTCGATCATTCCTCAAAAATTTCATAACATTTTAATTTATTTTTTCACCGCATCCAAAATATCCAAAATCATAATTAATATTAATATAATCCAAATGGAAATCCGACATATTACATGAAGAGGGCCGGGTTGGCACTCAAGCACCAAGCTGCGATATAAATGTGCGTTAGGGTTTTTTCAGTCATTTTTCAACTTTGAGAGAGAGTATGAAGGAGAAGAGAGGGAGAGAAGAGATCGAGGTTCCCAAGTCCGATTCCTACTTAGAACTAGTTAGAGAAGTGATAGATCGGGTCGATGTAAATACAACTATATACTTTTCTTTCCCTCTTTGCACTTTTTGTCCCGTTCTCTTTGGGTATTCTCGTTCCAATACATGTCTAAATTTATATTTTATGGAACACATTTCTTGAGTATGCATATATATTGATTTCATGTCTAATTTCTATGATTTGTGTGGTATATTATTTTACAACCCTAACCCGCGCCCCCTTTGGATTTACCCGATTTATTTGATATTTATGCATGATTTGGCGTTAGAAACTTAAAACCCTTCATAGACATGGATACTTTAATTATTTAGTATTTATTCACATATATTTTTATATATGTTATTTTGTGAAGGGATTTGTCATTCGAAAGTTTTAAAGTTATGTTTGGCTCTTATTTTAAGAATTTTTTACATGTCCCAAGTTTTATATTGATTTGTGCATGTAATTAAAGGCATGTGAAGACTTGAACTCATAAGAAATGATTATTTGTATCCATATAAAAGAATTATGAAAGTTATACAAAGTATTTAAAGGGAACTCCACAATTTATTATGTTTAATGATTTATTTTCTAGGGAGTGAGAACTTTGTATAAGAATTATGGTGAAACATTCCCTTAAGAATAAGTAATTATGAATTTGGATAAATTATTTATATTTCAAAGGGTAGTATTCTCTGGCATGCCTTAAAATATTATAGTGGTAGATCGAGAAATGCTCCTGAGTCACAAGAGATGCTATAGTAGCATATTTGTTATCTGACCCAGTATATCGGGTGAAAAGATATACTGTCCACCACGAGACGTTAAAATTTGAAGTATTGTGGATAATGCCTTAGAATGTGTGGATGCATACATATTCTATTTCTCGTTCGGGTACTCCATTAGCTGATAAGGCCTACTAGCCTTAGTCCACAAAGATAAAGAAATTTCTGTATATTTTCGAATCTAAAAGAATCAGAAGTAAAATGGAAAAGATAAATGTGTTTTGAAAATATATTTGTTCATGTTTCATATTTATGCATTTATAATATACTCCTATATCCTTTACTTTATTTTGAATATAATACTTATTGTCCTGATTATATTGTGCCTTATCGAGCATTTGGCTTACTCATTACTGTTTTTTCTCCTTCAGATGAGTACGAGCTTATACCTAATGAGGTAAAATAGAGCTTAGGAGTTGGCTAGGCTGCAAACCTTGGACGAAATCTTGTGGACTTAGTTTTTGTGATTTTGTACCTTATGGAGTACTTTTATATATTTTATGATGTATATGTATATTAATGTTACAGTATATTGATGATATACGGATAGTTTAGTTTTTGTCGTATTTTAATGGATGTATATGCTTCCGTAAGTTATTATGGCTTGATGTTTAGGTATCTAGTGGTATCTTATCTGAGTCAACGTTGTAACCGAAATTATAATGTTGGTGTCACGAATCTATTTGTGACTTTTTGGATCCTATGTGTATTTGTTGTTGAGATATATGTGTTATACAGAGATATTGTACAAGTTTGTATTAGTCTGACTGCCGTTTTACAGCAAAAATTCTACCGATTTTTGGTTAGGATTTTGGGGTCGTCCCAACTATATATACAATGATATGCATATTTATACTGAAAATATGCCATCAAAAGGAATATACATGAGCGTGAAACATGGATAGAAAATATGTTTCTAATGCATTCAATTTTCTTTATCATGTCATTTTACTATCTTTTAGTCAAAATTTATTTAACTTAAAGGACCAGCGCTAGTAGGCCTTATTGGCTAACGGAGCGAACAATCAAAGAAAAGGATTTTGGTCACCACACAGTCAAAGGTCGTAATACTTCTTATTTAGCCAGAAGGGGGTTGTACATGCCTTTCACCCGATATATGGGACCGTAATGCTATCTTATTTTCCCCATGGCAGGGTCATTTTCTCAATTATCTTTCGCAATATCTTAAGGCATACCAGAGAATACTATCCTCTAAACAAATCCTTAACCCAATTTCATACCTCCTTTTAAAATTTCTTGTGAAAACTCTATACTTATTTTTGGTACTTTTTCTGTATTTTCTCCACTTCAGAAAAAAATAATCATATTTCTTCTAAATTTTCTCCACTCTGAAAGAAAATGATTATATTTTTTAATATTGTGTAGAGCTTTTATTTAAACATCCATAAATATACGGTTAAAAATTAGCATTTAAATGTTAGAGTTGTAGCAAAATAGCAAAGTCTTGTCATATGTTCATATATTAAAAATTCAGATACATTAGTTGGTTTAATGGCCTCAAAACATTTTCACACATGCTGAAAAATTCAGGATTAGTGCATAGTGTGCTTGGCCAATTCAATTGTCGATTTGATGGCCGGTTCAGTAGCCAGTTCGACCAACTTTTTACTAGCTGAAAATTCAGCATCAACACATGATGCTTCATCTAGTTTGTTGCCAGTTCAAGCCCGGTTCAATATATTTTCATAGGCTGAAAATTTCAACATCAGTAAGGATACTTTATCTGGTTTGGTGGCTGGTTCGGGGGCCGGTTTGAGTTGATTTTTTACAGCCTAAAATTCTGCATTATCATGGATACTTCAGCTGGTTCGGTGGCCGGTTCGGGGCTAGTTCGGTGTCCAGTTCGGACTGATTTCTATAGCCTAACATTTGGCATCAACAAGGATGCTTCAGTTGATCCGGTGGCCAGTTCGGGGTTGGTTTGGCGGCCGGTTGGGGCTGATTTCTACAGATTGCAGTTTAGTATCAATAAGGATGCTCCAGCTAGTTTGGTGTCCGATTTGGGGTCAGTTCAGTGGCCGGTTCAGGCTGATTTCTACAGCCTACAGTTCAGCATCAGTAAGATTTCTCCGGCTGGTTTGGTGGCCAATTCGGTGGCGATTCATGCTGATTTCAACAACCTATAGTTCAGCATTAGTAAGGATAGTAAGGATGCACCAGCCAGTTCGGAGGCCGGTTTATGCTAATTTCTATAGCCTACAATTTAGCTTCAATAAGGATGCTCCAACGGGTTTGATGGCCAGTTCGGGGCTGATTTGATGGCCGGTTTAGGCTTATTTCTACAGCCTATAGTTCAACATCAGTAAGAATGTTCCAGCGGGTTCGGTGGCCAGTTCAGGACCGCTTCGCCTATACAAAAAAACATGATCCTTTAAATTAATTTAGCAGCCCCTTTATCAGTTTCAAAATTGGTTCCTTGCCTGTTCTAAATTGAAAATATATTAGTGGCAGCATAGTAGAAATAGAAATTTAAGTATTTGATCAACAATACTTAAGGAAGTTAACAAAGAATCACAACAAATGGAAGAAAGGCTTAAGTGTATACTTGTCTTAGTCTGAATTACCCAAGATCCTTACTTTATCCAACTATGAACCGTGGAACACTTCCCTCTTTCTCCACTTCTTTCCTTCGGTTTTCCCCTGCTTTCTCTTTTCTGTTTTCTCTTCCCCCGGTTTCCTATCCTAATTCACCTAAGTTTATCATATATATAAAGCTGGTTTATCAGCTTGCTGTTTCTCCCTCTCTTTCCCATGTTATCCCTTGAGTTGCTGCCTTATGGTGTTGCCATGTGTTGCTGTGCGTGCTGCAATCTTCTTGCTGAATTCATCTGCTCCTTGGAGTTTGGTGTTGCTGGAGTATGATGCTGCTGCTGCCTCACGTGTTGTGGTGTGCTGTTGCCGTGCGTTGCTTCATTTTTCCTTGTGTTGCTGCTGAATTTTGTTGCTGCCCGATTTCCTTTGTACTACTGCCCCCACCAAGTCGAAGTTTGAGCTGAGCTGAATCAGCTGCTTGCTGCTGGTTATTTTAATTCTGCTGCTGCCCCTGCCGTGCTGCTGTCTTCAAATGGCTACTATTATATTATTTTATGGCTGCTGAATTATCAACTCCTCGGAAGCTTTGCTGAAATGTGATGCTACAAGCTTTGGTTGCAGATTTTGCTGCTGCCGTGCCACTATATATGTATATTATATGATGCTGAATTATGCTGCCGCCTCTATTGCTGCTGCTGCTGCGCGGATTTTATTATCCTGGCCAAATATATCAATTCAAGTGTTGCAGCACAGTTTTGCCATGATACAATATTATCAAATTAAATTCGGTTAAATTGTCCCACCGATTAACTTTTGAGCAACTGCTACGTCCCGTTGTGAGCTTTCGGCTTCCAGATTCTTATCTCTTTTTTTCAATTTAATCTCCACATTTATTAATATTAATTTTACATATACTAATTTAGTTAGCTTAACTATGATTCCTATGGTTGTAAAATCTCAAACCTTACATCTTGGGTCTATTAAGTGTGACGGAACGGATTTTTTTTTTATCCTCAATTAATTCCGTCATTCAGAACAATAACAGAAGTCCAAGACTCGCTTAAAGTTCTAGACAAAATTGGACAGAGTTTCCCCTAAAATTGGGTTAAACAGAAATATGAACCTGTGCAAAATCTGCATATAAGCCAGTATATGTACACAACTATCCACTATACCATAATTTTCCTACAACAAGTATTCACAGGACCACAAGTGTCATCCACGGCCTTAATTTAACAACCCTATCAACTATACCAGAATTCAGATAAGAGATGTCGTCTAGAACCTGTACAGAAAATTAGAAAACATATAGTAGAAGCATTTATATCCAAGATATAACCTGCGAAAGTATAAATATAGTTTTAACAGTTTACAGGACATACTAGTCATTTATACATAATTTCATCCACAATTCAGATGTTTACAATTAAAACTATCAGAATCTCCCCAAAGCATTACTCCAAGATAATCTTTAAGGCTTTACCGAGGCTCCAGAACCTTCCTTACTAACTCTAGCTAGACCTGATCATCCAGTATCTTCTCTATATCTAATTTGTAGGAAAGAAATAGTAAAATAGTGAGTCGAAACCTAACAAGGTATTAAAACATGCAGAATATAATGTTCTCATGCATCACATAATTACCGATAAACAGTAACATGCACGTATTTCATGAGAAAAGTATGATTCTGTACAAACAGGTCTCAATAATCATCATTTGTACTTTCATTCAAAACATATATTCGTTAGAGTGGGAAACTACGAAATCATCAGGAAAACATGAGCATTCATGAAACAAGGATAAAGCATAATTCTATTTAAACATGAGTTGGAATCATGAATCGATGTAACTATGCTTCGATAATCATAAATCAGTAAAACATTCTTCGGTAATTAGGAAAACAGTATCAGTTCTATAAATTCTAGAAAATCCATTTTCTATCAGTAAGGGACCCTATCAGTAGACCCTACTAGCGGAGGGGGCGAATAATCGAGGATAGATTGTATTCACCACACACAATCTAAAGCCAGTATAGTAGTCCCTTTCGTCGGACATCCCTTCTCATGGGATTCGGTGCAGTAAGCCATCCAGTAACAGTAACTACCCTCTAGTTTAACGCCTTGAGAAAAGGCAGACCACATATAATTTTATAGATAGAGTTATCCTCGATTACCACCATAACGTTCTAAGGCATGCCGGAGAACCTAACCAGACTGTATATCAGTCTTGGGTCCTAATTAGCAGTGTCAGTAATAGTTTTCTTCTCATTTTCTTAATTGAAAACCCTTTTTAGTTTTAAAAATCTGTTAGAGCTTCACAATACTCTCCAATCCGTCTCAGAATATATAATAACGGTCTAAAACATTTCAAATTTGCTTCAGAAGTCCACAGTGATTGATCAGTTTAAGTTAGTGTAAAATTTTTAGAAACAGATTACACCATGAGCTTCATTTCAGTATAGGTTAACTTTTATATAACAGGCATTTTGGATAAAAATGATTAAAATCCCTTCAATTTTGTGCTTAGGGTTTCGCCAAAATATCGGACGATAAACGGACACTTAATACGTGCATTTTCATGAAATCGATGTCACATATTACAGTATATACATTTAAACATGAAATCTGTTCTAATAATTTGTAGAAACATGCTCTAGTTACAGTAAACATGCAAAACCATATTTTTAAAGCATAAATACAATATTTGAGGCATTAAAACACTGTAAAAATAAATAATAATGTCCAAAATAAACTTGCCTGAACTCGATCTACAGTTACCATGACTCGAATCGGGACTGGATGGCCGATTTTTCCCTTTACCTTCTCTTCTCTCTCCTTCCTCTCTTCTCTCCCTTGGCTCTGTCGTTGGCTGGCAAAAAGGAAACCCCCCAAATCCCCTTAAAAATTGAAGGAAAAAGGGGTCAAGTGCTCATCATGCGACCAGCGCTCGAGCGCCGGTCGATCGGTGCTTGACCGCTCTCTCTCGTAAAATGGCGCGCGAGCACACTGCTCAGAACCCGACGCCGCTCCCGCCTCCCCTCGGTGGCCCACGGGCGGCGCTTGGGCAAATTCGTGCCCACCCGATGCTCGAGCGGGCTCAAGCGGCCAGCGCTCCCTTGGTTCATTTCGCCTCATTTGCTTTGGTACCAAATCTTTTCTATATTTAATCCCAATCATGATTATTATTACTATAATTAATCTATAATCGTTATATTTTAGGATCGGGATCTCACATTCTTCCCCACTTACAGAAATTTTTGTCTTCAAAATTTAACAACTCCTTAGATTTCTTAGTTAAGAGACCTTCATAATGTCTCCAAATCATTTCCAGATTCAAGTGGTTCTCCTAAAATAACCTTAATTCTCCAAATTGTTTTGATTCTTTAGTACTTGATTTTTCCCATACTCATCCAGATCCGTAAGCATTTTTCGTCCTGGTTCTAAACCTTATGCAAGAAAAATTCCTTACTTCCTTTATGTAAAACCTTGAGATTCAACATTTCTTCTGAATTTCAATTCAAATCTTAAAATATATTTGTTCTCAACATCTTCCGCTATACCCTCTGACTAAATCGTTTAACTCTGAATCATTCGATTACAGTTTACTATCACTATCACGATCTAGTATTTCAATTCTTTTACCAAGCTTAACAAAAATCCCAACATAAATTTTAGGCCACAATTAATCTTTAGAAGTGGGATACTTTACATTTCCACCCTTTCGTTGGTATGTCCTCACTTCGACATTTCCATAAGACATATTTTTCATTCTGAGCACCCAAATCATGCGGTAACCATGATTAAGATTGTCCTTAGGATAGTCACATTAGGAGATTAACTCTCACAGATCCCCAATTCACTTCAAAATAAGAAATCCTAACTATAACAGTCTCCACGAATTCGGTACAGTCTTAGACTATTGCTCAAGACCTCAAGACCCTAACACTTAACAACCACAAAACCTCAGAGTCCATATATCGAGGGAAACAACTCCCACAAACCCTCAAACCGTAGCAAGACTAGAAACTACAATTTATACAGTTACAATGGGTTTAACGTGGCTTCAGATTCATTGCCCAATTCAATACCTATACACTTAGCAACCTCGAGATCTCGTCGGTACACCGATAAACCAACTAGTTTAACCCAAACACGTTATCTGAAATCATCTTAGGTCGGTCATTTCAATTATCCAAGAACAACACCATAGGACTTCACTTTTTTAATTTCATAACTTTCACCTTTTAGACACAATTTTGTTTCCTAATTTAGAAATGTAATATTCTATTAGTCTAACTAGTTAAGCCAATCCATGATTTCTTTTCCGATTTCCTACAAAATGCCAAAGGTGTACCAAATCTATAAACTTTTAACATCCATTCCAATACTAATGCTTGTTTTTCCTCCCAAGATGCTTAAATTCTTCTGCCCAATCCTTAAACAAGTCCATCCACTTGTAAAATCCCATGATTAGCTTCTGCCATAATAAATTGATTCTGACCCTTAGTTTATCAGATAAACAAACTATCTCCTAAGATAGAATCCACCATTTCTCAACAGAAACTTTCAATTACTGACCTTAAACATTGGATGGATAATTCTAACTAGAAATCCCTCTTCCACTTATTCCAAGAGTATAAATCTGTAAGTGATACAGAAAACATAATGCTAGAGTTTCTTTAATAACATTAGGGTCTATCCTTATAATCCTTAAACAAATTAATCCACTCATGATCTCCTAAGATTACCTCTTCATTAGAGATTTCTGATGTCGACTATCAATTTTAACATATACTCTTTTCAAACACATTGAGATCTACCTGTCACAACCCCTAACTCTTATATTCATAAGTCTTTAATTTCTTTCAAGGAATTATCTCTAAATCCTCAAAGATCATCACAGAATTTTAATTACAGGTGGTGCAATTCTACCCCATGGATACCTCCTCCACTTATGCTTGTGGATGATTATGTATTAATGTAGGATGACGAAATCCCAATCTTTCTCAAGAACTTTAACTTGCTCAGCCCATTAATTAATCCTACTTTCCAGAAGCCTCAAAGCATCTTCAATGGTACCCAACTGATACTCTTTAAATTTTATACAATTTCTTAGAGACTAGTTTTGATTTCAATTTCCTCTAAATCGCCCATTAAAACAGTTCGGCTTGGTCCTTTCCTCCAGATACATATATCCTCGGGAATTGCATAGCCATATTCTCACGCTGTCACCTACCAACTTCAGAAATGACAGCCTCATTTCCCAATTAGATTTTACATCTACCCTAGCTTCGATTGATCTCGCCTCTTATTTAGGATTCACAATCTAATTACAGGGTACTACATCTTCTGGATTACAATTTATACCGACATCCTAAGTACCATTTCTACTCCAAGAGGGTTCACATCACCGAAAGATCGATTCCTAGATCATTAGCTCCACTTGTCGCCATATTAACCAAATAAATAAAATATTTCTTCATCCAATTGAATGCTCATCTAATTACTTGCCATAATTATCAAAATTTACAAAATCTACGAACATACATATATCTATACAATCAGGGTAATAATCCAAAATCTTCAGGGTGAACATGACATCACAAGATTTCAGGGAACAAAAGAATACATAACTTCGCAAATCAATTAAAAATACAAATTTCAATTCTATAATTTAGAAGATACCTCCAACCAACTTTTGGGGTGTTTCAGTTTCTTGAACTATCGTTACAGGTGCTTTTGGCCAAGTCAGTAAGCTTCTCTACTTCTTGTCTTTTAGGATGGGGATAGTCTCTAACTTGGTTGCCCTGCTGAAGCAATCTTCCATCGCCCTATGACAGGAATTTCCTACATGCTTCTTTCCACAAAAGATACAATTAGTTACCGGTGCCTAAAAACCTGTCATTGACTGAACTTGAATGATGCTCTTCCCTTTATTAGCTGTTCTCGCCTTCTAAAATAGCCCCGAGAGCTCTATATTTAATATTGAGCCACAATTTATGTGGCTAGCCACCCTTTTACCTAAAGACTTCTGAATCTCAAGTTCTTTCTCATGTATCAAAGCTTGATCCAGGACCCCAGCATAAGTCCAAAATTCCTGAGTTACTAGCTGGCTTCGGATCTCACCCTTTAACCCTTGCAAGAATTTATGGGGCCATCATCAGTCCATCTCCCCCAGTGAAGGGTGCATCGTGAGATAACTCAATGAATCTAGCACCATATTCTACCACGGTGCGATCTCCTTGCCTAAGTTCCATAAAAGCACTTTCCCTCCACTCTTGAAAGCCAGAGGGAATGTACCATTCCAAGAAAGCTTCTTCAAATGTCTCCCGAGAAATCTTTTCATTCAGCAAACCCATTACCCTCTTCTTCCTTGCCCACCAATCACCGGCTTCTTCTTCTAGTTTATAAGTTGCAAAAGCAACCCTTTTGCTATCAGAATATTGAATAACTATAAATATGTTTTTCAGTCTCCTAGTCCAATTCTCTGCCCTCACTGGATCTGGTTCTCCCAAAAATTCAGGCATCTTCTCTGCCTTAAACCTTTCATACATTATTGGAATTGACTTCGGTATAATAACCGGAGCCATATGTCTTTGCTCGAAAGATTCCACTACATTCGTCATTTTTCCAACAAGTCCACATATGCAGCCTTCTGATCGTGGGGAGTATTGGCACCACCACGATTATTTCTTATATTCATTCTTCTAGCCATCCTATAATTAAAGTAAATACAACATTCTAACCTTTAGAAATCAGTTAAAGAAAGACATATTCAATAACTTAATAAAATTTAAACGTAGCCTAAGGACTGATTCCTAAAAGTCCTAGTTGCATTAGCTACCCTGACCTATTCCAATAGAAATTTAGTATAGAAATTCAAGCCTATGCTTCTACTTTTTGACGATAGATTCCTAAGGCATCTCATTTCTCTGATACAATTTGTGACAGAATGGATTTTTTTATCCTCAATTAATTCCATCATTCAGAATAGTAACAGAAGCCGAAGACTCACTTAAAGTTCTAGAAAAAATCGGGTAGAGTTTTTCCTAAAATTGCGCTAAATAGAAATATGAACCGGTGCAGAACCTACGTACAAGCCAGTACATGCACACAACTATCCACAATAGCATAATTTTTTTACAACACGCATTCATAGGACCACAAGTGTCATCCATGGCCTTAATTTAACAACCCTATCAACTATACCAGAATTCAGATAAGAGATGTCGTCTAGGACCTGTACAGAAAACTTAATGAAAGAAAACTTCTGATCGTGGGGAGTATTGGCACCACCACGGTTATTTCTTATATTCCTTCTTCTAGCCATTTTATAATCAAAGTAAATACAACATTCTAACCTTTAGAAATAAGTTAAAGAAAGAGATATTCAATAACTTAATGAAATTTAAACGTAGCCTAAGGACTGATTCCTAAAAGTCCTAGTTGCCTTAGCTACCCTGACCTATTCCAATAGAAATTTAGTATAGAAATTCAAGCCTATGCTTCTAGTTTTTGATCGATAGATTCCTAAGGCATCTCATTTCTCTGATACAATTTGTGACGGAATGGATTTTTATCCTTAATTAATTCCATCATTCAGAACAGTAACAGAAGCTGAAGACTCACTTAAAGTTCTAGAAAAAATCGGGTAGAGTTTTTCCTAAAATTACGCTAAATAGAAATATGAACCTGTGCATAACCTGCGTACAAGCCAGTACATGCACACAACTATCCACAATACCATAATTTTTCTACAACACGCATTCATAGGACCACAAGTGTCATCCGTGGCCTTAATTTAACAACCCTATCAACTATACCAGAATTCAGATAAGAGATGTCGTCTAGTACCTGTACAGAAAACTAGAAAACATATAGCGGATGCATCTATATCCAAGATATAATCGACGAAAGCATAAATACAGTTTTAACAGATTGCAGGACATACTACAGTCATTTATACATAATTCCATCCATAATTCAGATGTTTACAATTAAAACTATCAGAATCTCCCTAAAGCATTACTCCAAAGTAATCTTTAACAGATTCCAGGACATACTACAGTCATTTATACATAATTCCATCCATAATACAGATGTATACAATTAAAACTATCAGAATCTCCCCAAAGCATTACTCCAAGGTAATCTTTAAGGCTTCACTGAGGCTCAGAACCTTCCTTGCTAACTCTAGTTAGGCCTGATCATCCAATATTTTTTCTATAGCTTATCTTGAGGGGAAAAAATAATAAAATAGTGAGTCAAAACCCAACAAGGTACTAAAATATACAGAATATAATATTCTCATGTATAACATAATTATCAATAAATAGTAACATGCACGTAGTTCATGAGAAAAGTATGATTATGTACAAATAGCTCTCAGTAATCATCATTTATGCTTTCATACAAAATATATATTCGTTAAAGTAGGAAACTACAATATCATCAGGAAAATAGAAGCATTCATGAAACAAGGATAAAGCATAATGATATTTAAACATGAGTTAGAATCATGAATTAGTGTAACTATGCTTCGATAATTATAAATCAATAAAACATGTTTCGGTAATCAGGAAAACAGTATCAGTTCTATAAATTCTAGAAAATTCCTTTTCTATCAGTAAGGGACCCTACCAGTAGACCCTACTAGCGGAGGGGGCAAATAATCGAGTATAGATTGTGTTCACTTCACACAATCCAAGGCCAGTACACTAGTCCCTTCCGTGGGACATCCCTTCTCATGAGATTTGGTGCATTAATGCTGGCCAGTCAAAGTAACTATCCTCTAGTTTAACGCCCTGAGGAAGGGCGGACTACATATAATTCCATGGACAGAGTTATCATCGATTACCACCATAACATTCTAAGGCATGTCGAAGAACCTAACATGTCTGTATATCAATCATGAGTCCTAATTAGCGGTGTCAGTAACAGTTTTCTTCTCATTTTCTTAACTAAAACCCTTTTTTGATTTTAGAAATTGGTTAGAGTTTCACAATACTCTCTAGTCAGTTTCAGAATATATATTAACGGTCTAAAACCTTTCAGTTTTACTTCAGAAGTCCACAGTGATTTATCAGTATAAGTCATTGTAAAATTTTCATAAACAGATTACACCATGAGCTTCATTTCAGTACAAGTTAACTTTTATATAACAGGCATTTTGGATAAAAATAGTTAAAATCCCTTCAATTTTGTGCTTAGGGTTTTGCCAAAATTATCGAACGATAAACGGAAACTTAACACGTGCATTTTCATGAAATCGATTCAAGATATTGCAGTATATATATATAAATATGAAATCTGTCCGATTAATTTGTAGAAACATGCTATTGTTACAGTAAACATGTAGAACCATGTATTTAAAGCATAAATACAACATTTGAGGCATTAAAACTCTGTAAAAATAAATAATAATGTCAGAATTACACTTGTCTGAGCTCGATCTACAATTACCATGACTCGGATCGGGACTAGACGGCCGATTTTTCCCTTTCCCTTCTCTTCTCTCTCCTTCCTCTCTTCTCTCCCTTGGCTCTGTCGTTGGCTAGCAAAAAGGAAACCCCCAAATCCCCTTAAAAATCGAAGGAAAAGGGGTCACGTGCACAACATGCGATCGGTGTTTTAGCGCCGGTGGAGCGCACTGCTCAGAACCCGGGCCGCTCCCGCCTCCCCTCAGGCAACCCACGAGCAGCACTCTCATAAATTTACGCTCACATGGGGCTCGAGCTGTGACGGAACGGATTTTTTTTTTTTCCGCCAACGACCTCCCGAAACTGACACCAAGGTTTCGGTGTTCCGGTCCGATCGTGCCTTCAAAAATCACAAGATCATAGATGCCATCTAGGTTTCATACATAATAATCACTAAATATAGCAGAAGTCAATCTAATATCCTGCGGAAACATTCATTCTCATAAAAGTTTATTTTTGAATACATATAGCCATGAACGTCTTAATTACAAAAGTTTATCAATTTTAACAGATAATTACGTAAATTGCTTCTTCGTGGCGATCATCCAAAAGGTGTGTTTCTGAATCCTTACAAACCCTTCAGATAGGCTCTAATAACTACATTTCATCAAGCATGAGTTCTAAATTTTCATCTGAAGGGGGGGAACAGAAAACGATGAGCCGAAGCTCAACAAGGTACATGCAGATTTTTCACAAAACGTGCGTGCTGTCAACAGATACAGATACATATACAGAATATTATTTAACCAGAATCATACATAAATACTTAGAATGGAAATCATGTAACATAATTATCTACGATAGTGTTTGGCCAGACAAAAGCAAATCAGAAAGCTGGAACAGATATTATTTGAGCATAAAACAAGGCCAGTCACAACATAGCTTCTTTTACTTGTTACTTAACGGAATGGGGGCTTTAATCGAGGACATATTGTGCACATCTCCTCAGAATCACGGCAATACCTCCTTGTACAAAGCCCCGAGGACGGTTCTCACTTCCTCCTTATACAAAGCCCCGAGGACGGCTTCCACTACCTCCTTGTACAAAGCCCTGATGACGGCTCTCACTTACGTTATCCTCGATTATCACCATAAGGTCCTAAGGCATTGCCAGAGTACCTTGGCTCCCAAAGGTTAAGCTCTAAACTTTTTTATTTTATCATAAAACCGGTTCATATTTCCTTTGTTCATTCCGGACGGCCACCTGTCAGGCCGGTTTCAAAATTACGTGATAGGCCGATTCAAAATTTTAATACATATGTCGGTTTTGAATCATAATACAAGGTCGGTTTCAAATCTTAGTACAAGGCCGGTTTCAAAACTTAATACAAGGCCGATTTTAGAATACAGGGCCGGTTTTGATACTAAATTCAAGACCGATTTTAAAACTTAATACAAGGCCAGTTGCAAAAATACAAGGCTGGTTTCAAAATACAGGGCCGGTTTTGATACTAAATATAAGCCCGGTTTCAAAACTTATACAAGGCCGATTTCAGAATACAGGGCCGGTTTTGATACTAAATACAAGGCCAGTTTCAAAACTTAATATAATATCAGTTTTAAAAATACAAGGCCGGTTTCAAAATACAAGACCGGTTTCAAAATATAGGGCCAGTTTCGATACTTAATATAAGGCCGGTTTCAAATTTTGGAGCAAATGTCGGTTTTGAAATTTCAATACAATTGCCGGTCTACTTTTCTATTTTTAGGTATTCCAGTTTTAATATAGGTTTAGCTGAAGGCAGAAGGCAGAAAGCATGAATTCAAACCAGAATA
>JAOVVI020001439.1:0-24411 GCA_028571085.2 Nepenthes alata
AGAGTTTCCTAAATAAATCGTTTTTTTTTTTTCATTTTTTTGAAGTCTGCATAATTGACCTTATTTTCCTTGCAATGAGGCTGCTTCAACTGCAATAGTGTGCATGGTGGGCTTTGATTTCCTTTACAGTTGATTTCCCTTCAACTGCTTCAACTTGGATGGCACTCTGACTATCACAAAATACTATATACTTTTCTTGTCTGAGGCCCAATTCCTGAATGAACTTCTTCATCCATAACATCTCTTTACAAGCTTTTGTCACGACAATATACTCGGCCTCTGTAGTAGAAAGAGCAACACACTTTTGCAACTTGGACTGTCAGGAAACTGCTCCTCCTGCAAATTTCACTAAGTATCCTGAAGTGGATTTGCGACTGTCAATGTCTCCGGCCATATCAGCATCCGAGTAGCCCACCAACTGAGACTTGTCACTTCCAAGGCACAATCACCTCTTGGAAGTTCCTCAAATGTATCTCATAATCCACTTTACCACGGACCAATGCTCATTCCCTGGATTGGACAGAAACCGGCTGACTGTGCCAACAACATGTGCTATGTCCGGCCTGGTGCATACCAGGGCATACATGAGGCTTCCTACGGCTGAGGAGTAAGGAACGCCTCTCATGTATGCTTTCTCTTCATCCGAAGATGGACACTGGCGACTATCCAACTTGTGATAATTTGCAAGTAGAGTGCTGACAGGTTTAGACTTATCCATGTTGAGTCGTTGGAGTATCTTCTCAAAATAGTTTTATTGAGACAACCATAGTCTCTCTGCCTCCCGATCATGAATGATTCTAATACCAAGAATCTGGTTTGCCAGTCCAAGGTCTTTCATGGCAAAGGATTGCCCCAATTGCTCCTTCAACTTCTTTATCCGAGCATTATTTTGTCCAACAATCAATATATTGTCCACGTAAAGGAAAAGAATAACAAAATCGTCTTCTAAAAACCTCTGTGTAAAAACACAGTGATTATAAGTAGTTCGCCGGTATTCTTAACTAGTCATGACGGATTTGAACTTCTTGTACCACTGTCTCGGAGCCTGTTTCACCCATACAGGCTTTTCCTGAGACGATAGACTAGTTGCTCTTTTCCTTTAGCCTTGAACCCTTCTGACTATTCCATATAGATTTCTTCTTCTAATTCACCATGAAGAAAGGTTGTTCGGACGTCCATCTGCTCAACTTTCAGATTCTGGACGGCTGTCAATCCCAGCACAACCCTTATGGAAGGCATCTTCACCACTGGAGCAAAAATCTCATCAAAATCAACTCCCTTTCATTGACTAAAGTCTTTTACTACTAGCCGTGCCTTGTATCTCGGCTGCATAGTATCCTCGGACGTTTTCAGTCGAAAGACCCACTTGTTCTTTAAGGCTCTCTTTCCCTTAGGAAGTTTGGCTAAGTCAAATGTGTAATTTTCATGGAGAGAACACATTTTATCCTTCATGGCTTCCAGCCATTTTTCCTTACTCTCGTCCTCCATAGCCTCTTCATAAGTTTCAAGCTCTCCGGCATCAGTGAGCATAACATACTCACTAGGTGATAGACGGACGGACAACTGTCTGTTTCGTGAGGATCATTTGACAAGCAGATTCTCGGCCGGTTGAGGGATGACTTTATCCTGGTCTTCATCAGGAGTCATTATTTCCTCTCTATGATAATCGACCGCCTCAGGACCATTGTCCTCGTCTTCTAGATATTCCGGACGGATAACTTCGACACTTACTTTGTCCGTCTGCTCGCCATCACACTTGGCTTTTCCGCCAATATCCTTGATCGTTTCGCTTTCAACGAAGGTTACGTCTCTTGACCGAATAAGTCTTCTTCAGCTGGATCATAAAATCTGTACCCCAACTCATCTTCTCCGTAGCCCAGAAAGACGCACTGTATCGTCTTTGGCTTTAACTTTGTCCTTTCATCTCTTGGGATATGGACAAAGACTTTACATCCAAACACCCGCAGATGATCATAAAATGACTCTTTGTTCGACCATATCTTCTCCGGTACTTCACATTTCAAAGATTTATTGGGTGATCTATTTATGATATAGGCCGCCGTCTTCAATACTTCGGCGCAGAAGTGTCCGGGAAGCTCAACGTCCGAAAGCATACACCACACTCTTTCTAGAACTGTGCGGTTCATCTGTTCAGCCACTCCGTTCAACTGTAGCGTCTTTGGATGTGTTTTCTGATGCCTAATACCATGTGACCGTCACTAGGCATCAAAGGGCCCTATGTATTCACCGTCGTTATCGCTTCAGATGGCCTTCTTTTCTTCCCTATTTATCGCTCAACAAGAGCATGAAATTGTTCAAATACATCGAGGACTTGGTCCTTGGTTTTCAAAGGATAGACCAACAGTTTTTTGGAACAATCGTCAATGAAAGAGACGAAATATTAAGCTCCACCAAGCGACCTCTTTGAATGGTCCACACATATCTGTGTGGATGAGATCAAGCAGTTCTGCTTTTAGAGCGGACAAGTCTCCATGAAATGACACTCTTTGTTTGTCGGCCAAGCAGTGAGAACGCGTTCTTAGTCCGTCCTCCTTTACTCCGGCAATAAGGCCCTTCCTGGCCAAATGATGCAGTCCGCGTTCACTCATATGGCGCAACCTCCTGTGCCACAAATTCTCGGTTTCCTTGCTGATTGCAGCGTTTACGTCTCCAACCGTTGCGAATGCCTTCATAATGTACTGGCCGAAGTACCTTTTCCCTCTTACCACTACCAGAGATCCTCTGGTGAGTTTCCACTCACATTCACAGAAGGTGTTACAATAACCTTTATCATCCAGCCGACCAGTTGAGATGATATTGAGCCTGATGTTAGGAACATGTCGAACATCCTTTAACATCAGCTTCGTTCCATTATTGGTAACCAGTACGTCACCCTTACCAATAATTTGGGATGTTCTTTCATTACCCATCCTTATCACTCCAAAGTCTCCTGGTGTATAGGATGTGAACAATCCCTTTCTTGACGTGACGTGCAAGGTGGCACCAGAATCAATCACCCAGCCGGACTCCTCGTCCGTTAGGTTTGCCATGTTCTCTTCACATGTCAACAGGAGATCGCTTCCTGTGACCACTGAGACGGAGGACTTGTCCTCATCTCGTCCTTTTTCTCCTTTCTCCTTTTCCGCATTCTCACGCTTTCACTTGAAGCATTGCTTCTTGATGTGGCCCTTTTTGCTACAACGATGGCACTCAAGGTTTTGATACATTGAATGAGATTAGCTGCGTTCTTTCTCTCCAGGCTTCTGGCTACGTCCTCTAGACTCGGTCACAAGTACTTCATTGTGAGAAGACGTTGAAGCTCGTTGTGACCGCCTTGACTCATTCATGAGTAAGGAAGCGGTGACCTCATCCAATTTGAGAGTGTCTTTCCCAAACAGCAGCGTAGTGATAATATGGTCATAAGAGGCTGGCAGAGAGGCCAACAACACCAATGCCTTGTCCACCTTCTTGATTACCTCATCAAGGGCAGACATCTGTGTTACGATCCGATTAAATTCGTCTAAATACTTTTCAAAGCTGCCACCTTCTGACAACTGCAAACCATAAAACTGTTTCTTTATATGAAGCCTAGTTATCAAAGATTTGGACTTATATCGGCTTTCCAGCTTCTCCCACACCTTTACCGGATCAGTCAGGTCAAGGACCTCCTGAAGCGTGTTGTCCACCAGGTATAATTTAATGGTGCAGTTTGTAAGATCTCTTTTATCTTGCCATTCCTCGTCGGACAAGCTTTTCGGCTTCTCTTCCTTTTTCTTCAATGCTTTTATTGTTCCTTCTCTAGTCAAGATATTCTTCACCCTCTCCTGCCGGAGAATGAAGTTACTCTGCCCGTTGAACTGCTCCACGCTGAACGACAGGTTATTGAGGACGATGACGCCATTTAGACGGAGTTCTCAACCTGGCTTTGATACCACTTGTTGGCGGACAACGAGCGACCTAGAGACAAGAATACAAGAACAATCCTTCTGTTGACCGGAATGGGCGGCCAACTGATAAAAGCACACAAGCACTATGAATTAGAGGCAAGAGAAGAGAAGTAGACACCAAATATTTTACGTGAAAAAATCTTCTAAAATAAGAGAAAAATCACGGGACACTGAGTCTACGAAGGATCACTAGGTATGAAAACAAATTACAGGAGGCGAAAATAAGAACAGAGTAAAAGTAAACAAAGTCCTCTCACTTTTATTTTCACTTACAGCGCCCTTTTTTTTCACTTTGTCTCCTCTGTTTCTCTCACGGCCACCTTCGTATCTCACTCTAGTGTATTTATACACACACACACATACATATATATACATGCGTCCCCCACCATAGCCCAGCTGACGGTTGGTGCTCAACTTCTAAGGTCTGCATGTGTGCATGTGCACGTCTTGTCCTGCAGCAGACGGCGCATGCTTGCTCCTACAAACCGATCAGCCTTTGGAGTCCCAAGAATGACATCTACCAACTACCCAATCGGGTAGGTCAACTGTACACCTTTTGGGATTTGACAGTCATTTAGACCTTCCATATCCAGTAGGTCACCTCTGTTGACCATCCTCTCATATTGGCCAGTCAATCACATCGTTGACCGGTCGAAACAGTCCGTCCTGCTTCTTCAGCAGAGTTAGTTGTCTCATAACTCTTGCCGGTCAACATATTGATCGACACAGTTGACTGTCCAGAAAGTTCCGGTCAACATAGTTGACCGGGATTCCTTCCTCTTAGCACACACATGCTTCGTCTAAGTCCTTTAGTCACAAGGACTTCCACACGGGAGTGATCCCCAGCAAGCATAATGTCATATGACTGCCCTTTAGTCACATATTCCGACGCAACTTCTCATCCATCCATCATCTAATTTTTGCTTGGAACTACTAATATTAATGAATAGATGAAATGTCATGTCACTTAAAAGTGTTTAAAAAACACCCCCAAATATTTCTCTTAAAACGCGTGATGAAAGTCATAGGAACATTTGATATATGGCTCCCTCTATAATTCACATTACAGTTTCTAATTTCGATGAGTGATCTATTTCAGTTCTTTTCACACATTGCATGATAAGATTAATATAGCTGTTTCGGTTCGGAATTCTCGTAGGCTGACTGCTGAAGGAGACAGACATAGCTCTGTGAAGTCGGTCATGGACTATGCCGACCAGCAACAGAAGAATCCTCATGAAGAACCACCACAGCCCTCCACGGCCACACCAACAACAGCTCAAACTTCATGGTTCTCTTTCCTCTTCTGTTGTAAATGCTGCTTTGGAAACTGAACCATGCAGCCTCTTCCGCCATTGTTTGCTTAGTTCATTTAATCTTCAATTTTCCTACTCGTATTGAAAGCAGTAGCGTGGCTTTCAAAGCGTCCAGCCATCTTGAGGATGGGATAAAGAGAAGGGTCTCTAAATCACTTTAAGTTGCCTGTGATCGAATTCGTTACCTCTATTTCTTATTTACTGCTCTATACTTAATTCTTACATCTGTGGGTGTTGATTGTTTGACCTCTACCTATTTGGACAGTAAACAAGGTAAAATTGATTGCACTTGTCCGTTCAATAAAATGGTTGACTAACTTGATTAATTATTGATTGCCCCATCTGCATGGGATGCTTGAGATTGTTGTCTCTGGTATCATCGTCTGAAATGGAGATACGATAAGGTTTCGAAAGCTTATGAATGAATACCTTTTGCATGTTGAGATGAAACTTACTGATTGTGCTTTCACTTGCAAAATCTAGCACAGATTTTTGTTGCAGAGATTGAAAGTCAATTTCAGACCATTGGGTGTTAGATCAAAATATAATCATTGCATCTTTGATTTTTAAAGATATAATCATCTTTAATTTTTTTTAATTTTTAAATTTTAACCATCTAATTCTTTATAAACCTACTAATATAAAGCAATATTAACTTTACCCAATAACAAATTAAGAAAGGGAATAGTAGAAAGCAATATTAACTATTACGCAGTCTCAAGAAAGGCTTTGCTAAATTATTATGACATTTGAAAGCTAGTTAAAGTCACCAGCACAGATGCATCAAACCATGGATTCTCCTCTATAGAGGCAGTGCTCAAAGGAGCCCCAGATAATCAATCAGTTCTAATATCCTTTTAGCATTTCTGCAATCTTATGCAACAAGGAAGTATCATTTGAAGAGAGAGGTGAAGTCCACTCTTGATACTGGTGGAGGCTACCTGTGAAATCCGTAAAGAGACCGTCCACTCCAATCGTGTTTATCCAATATTCGTACTCGTTGTATGGGTCCTGATGGAACTGGAAATGCAAGAATTGATTCTCGTTCCGGTATGTGTATGGATGCACCTGGGTTAGAATGGCACGGTTTGTAATTGCCACAATCAAAAGGCCACATATCGGCTGATATATATTAGTATTGACCCTTGATGCCAATATTTTTCAATATTGCCACAAATATACAATGTGTATATCCAAAGAACTAAGTACAGCCGACCCCAATACGGTCATAATAGATATGATATCCAATACTGATATTTTCATCACTGCTACATAATGATTCAAATCAAAACCCGAAACTTACTAGGATGATAAGGTACGAGGCAAGGATTTAAGTGCAATAGCCACATGATAGGTGTTGTTGAGAGAGATTTGAGTAGTTTTAGGTGGTTCATGCAATTTCAGATATCTTGGAAGCATAAATATTTTTTTTGAAATAAAATGTTAAATTTTGTATACAAAAATAGATCAGAATAAAAAAAAAAAAAAAAGCTTATAAATGGCCAAAAATGGATGAATTGAAATTAAAGTCAGATGGGACCCTCATACCTGTAGGTCATGAGCATGGGCTCGAGCAACAAGATCAGTGGGAAGCTGCAGATAATTGTTGACCACTGGAACTATATTATCCTTCCAAGGTCCAATCCCAGCAACATATTGTTTGATGTAGTCGAAGTATTCATCTGAGGTGATTTCCCAAAAGCTCTGCCAATTCCCAATTTACATTCTCAATAGATACTTCCGAACTTGATGACAATATACTCAGATTTCGTACTATAATTTTTCAAAAATGTTCTACTTTTTTCCTGACTTTCATTGGAGTTGATTTTATACTGAATTCAATTTGTAATCTATTTTATTCGACATTACAACTAATCTTACTTCTATGTTTAAGAGTTTTAAGTATCACATATAGTCAATAATTAGACTAAGTATAAACCCATAACTGAATGAAATTATTGAAAACAAAAGAAATCCCCAAACCTAACCCCTCTCTCTGCCTCTGCCATCCCACTCCCTCTGTTGTCCATCTACCCTCCGGTGGCCACTGCCAAGACTGCCCCCCTTCTACCTTGTCTCTCTGCCCTTCTAGCTCTCTTTGTTCTCTCCCCCTCCCTCATCACCACTCTATCATCACCACCTCAACTCCAACCTCTCCCCGTCCAGAGCCACCTCTCCCTCCAATTCAATTCCAACTTCTGTCAAGGGGCACTATGTCTGTTCACATCTTCTTTGCAGTTTGCACATAATGAAAAAACTACAATATGAATCACAAAGAGGGGAAAAACACTTACGTAAATTGGGTGTAACGGAGTGGGGCTCTCCCCTCATGTAATTCCCATGACATGATCCCTACTGCGAATCGAGAAGGGTTTTCTCCATTGTGTGGTCTATTTGAAGAGGAGGAAAAAAGAATAAATAGGATGGGAGGGGACTGGGGGAGGAGAGACAGAAAATGTAGGTGCTCCCGGATATGGAGGGGATTGGTGGAAGGACAGTGCTGTAGGGAGGATGTCATACTTCATTTGAGAGTAGATTGTTGTAGGATGACTGGATTGTATGTTACCGTGAGGAAAGAGAGTGTAATTCTCTCTATTCCTGGGACATTCTTAGGATGATGTATAGTGAGAAAACTCACCTCCCCACCCACAAAGAAGTTGATAATAAACTAGACCCTTCCCCTGAAGTGGTCCTTATTCTATTCCTAGTCATGAATAATGGAATTGAGAAGATGAAGACAGTACTCCTATTGAAAAACAGGCTAGTTCCTTTTTTTTTTTTCCACTTAAATGAAAATACTGTTTTGGGGGGAGGGAACATTCGGAAAATTTCCTAGCTCCTATACACCAGGTGAAAGGATATGGTTCCCTTCTAAAGATGGCTAATTTTTCGTTTCAATTGGTCTGGATTTAGCCATAGGGAGGAAGTCAAACAAGAATAAAATTTGAGCCTTTTCCCCACTGTTTAGACTCCAAAAATCAACAAATCAAACACGACACTGAAAAGCCAATTGATTCAATGTGACAGCATATTATGATTTTCCGATTTGTTAATTATGTTTTAGGATGTCATACTACAGCATATGTAAGCTACTCCATATGCCTGTTTTACAAATGCATGAATATGAGAAAAAGGAACTGAAAATAACAGAGCATAATGTTCATCCGAACCTGGTTAGTATCTTGAGTTGGCACAGTTACATCATCAATCAAGAAGATCTTTGGTAAGTCGGTCAAGTTTGATGCATACACGAGTGATGTTGGAGCAAATGACTGAATAAAGCAAGGTTGCTTTAGCCAATCTTTTGACAAATATGAACCTTTGTATCCATACTTCTTCAGCGTAGACACAAACATATCCTCAAACCGCTTGCCATTTGGCCATTTCACCTGTGTAGAAAGCCATTGTCCAAACTAAGTGGTGTGGCATAAATTAATTATTTCAGAAATTAGGAAAACGTTGCCAGTAAATCCATGAATCTATGTTATAGAGGAGTGCAAATATTGTTGTAAACACATGGCACGTACCACCGATCTGCAGAGAAAAAAATATAGATAATGTGTGATTGTTATGTTGATTAGTTGAATTTATGACGCTATTAAAGTCTTTTTCTCTATGAAAATAAAAGGGGAAATTGTGGCAGATATAGTAGAACTTCTAATTATTGATATCCTTTGTGGAAACAAAACTTACCAACTATAAGAACACATCAGTTAGTAAGTACTATAAATATTGTTCTGAAATATTTAATTGGTCATACCCTATATAATACTTTTTTAACCCCAGCCCAACCACATTAAACAGTAACATCATAACCAAACCATAAATGGGTTGAAGTAAAAACCTTAGCGCAATATTGTGAATTTATGACATGTCATTTCTGTGTTAAATATTAATTACAAACACTATCTTTCATATCTTTATGATATAAAGAATTAATTCCAATCATTATATTTTTATGATACTGAAATATGCACTCTTTTTCAATACATTGCTTACTTCACTTTTATTATAGCTATTTTAGATTTTGATAATTCATACTTTATACATTAGTGTAATGCCAGACTAGGTATGCTTTTCTACTTTTTAACAAATGTCCGAGTGACATACGTATGCAATTAGGCCAAAATATTAATATTTTCATACATACAGTATTCTCTAATATTCAGTACCATAAAGGAAAATTGTAAAGAAAATTAACAATTAGCATACAGGGAGAATATCAAACTGTATAACGAAGTTGGTTCATTAAAATATCCAAAATATTAATTACAATAGAAAAAACTGCAAATTTATATTTACTTTTGTCATGAAACACCAAAAACTTTGGCAATTGAAATGACATTTACTTACATGCTGATTGATAAATACAGGATTTTTTATCTCTGGATAAATCCCAACAATTCTAGGAGCATCAAGTGCAATGGCAATGTACTCCTCAAAAGTAATGATGGGGAATTTTCCTGCACAAATACATCACAGAACATTGAGAACTATCAGGTGCACCAGGCAAGGATCATCAAATATGATGCAACATACACTACAACAGCAGGCCTTTAATATAACCATAGATAGTGCAAAGTAAAACAACAAATTCAAATAAGTACACAGAAAAGGCAGAACCAACCATTATACTGTTGATCCCGGAATGGGTATCTCTGTTTCGTTCGTAATGTTTGTAGCTCAGCCCACGTAAAATCAACTAGATGGTATCAAAAAGTTATTTGATGATACATTTGATCTTAGATTTACAAATGATCACTGTTAATATCACAAAAAATGCCATACCAACAAAAAATCCAGTGGTGTTGACCCCTTGAACGTTGTAGGTTCTCTTACGGTTGGAAAACTCCTTATGATCTGCAATATTTGTTGTTTCATCAAGGATTACATCATGGAAGCATATAAGGGCACCATCTTTGGATGCTAGAATATCCGTTTCTATGAAGTCTGCTCCCTCTGTTACAGCTCTCTGCCACAAATATTATGGAAGAAATGAATAAAAACAACTAAAAGAAATGCGACACTGCAAAAACCACAGCCGGAAACTGACTTGTTTAGGAATTAGTTTCAACAATTGTAGGGTATCATTCTGATTTAGATTAATTTTAGATAGAATATTTTAGTAGGACAATATACTTATGATTTTATTTTTATTTATTCCCAGAAAATTAAGGTTCAGAATTATATTTACTTGTTCTTTTCGCAGTTGATTTAGGAAAGTAGGTTAGAATATATTCATAAATTTGAAAGTACTCTTCATTAGTTTAGAATTTGGAATAAATTGAGTTTTTTTCCTGGCAGAGGTTCACAGTGAAAGGTACACACCAGCTCCACCACCACTATATAGAACACCAACGCTCAAAGACACCATCAAAGCCACTGTCTCTGTGCTTTCTCAACCCACCACCACAGATTGCTCTAATGCCCAGAACTAAAACCAAGCTCCTGTAACCTGAACAGCTAAAGGTTTTGCAAGCCAGCTGGCCTGGCAGCAAGAATCAACACCATCCACAAGACCCCGCAGACAAACACCCCATAGCTGACATAATTGATTGATCACTCATGATTCCATTTTCGATGCAATTGCCTTGGAACCTGTATTCTGTTCATTCAATATTCTTTTGGTAAGAATCTATGAACCAAATAATTAAAATTTAGTCAAAAGTATGATCATAAGGCCCTGTCACATGCGACCCTCTAAGAATTCAAGAACAAGTCCAATCAATCCCTTTATGTTCTCAAGTACACAAAAAAAGTGGTAACTTGCTGTTGAATAAACCATGAACGAAGTTTTATAGTATATAGTAATACTTGCCATTCAAACCATATGGTTTATGTGCCTAGTATAAAACACTTTGACCAAGAGTTATGATATACGCACCGATATACACACCATTCCATCTTTTAGTCACTTTTTCTAAAATGCTCAACAAAAGGCACTCCAATGCCGCACAAACAACCCAAGCATAGCAGCAAGAAAAGAGAAGCAAATCAAAATGCTCAAGCCAACTGTAAAAATACCTCCATCATTCATCATTAGCTCCTAATCCAAATCAAAATTTCCATGCATAATAATCCTATTTCATATTCCTACTTCATCCCAAGGGGGGATCCCCCCTGAGAAGCAAGTTTTCCGCTCTATCCCCATATGACCTTAAACAACCATTAGCATAAAAGAAAAAATATGTACGCATAAGTTGCATGCTCAGTCTTGTACATCACAATGCATAAATGATAAGGACAGGTCACATGAAAAGCATACAACCCACAAGTTTATACAACCTGATAGAATCTCCCCATCTCTTCTAGCCAATATATAAGAGAAACTTTTATAGATTGATGGAATTCTTTCAATTATTTCACAATTCACTACTCAAATATCAAGTGAGATTCTGTAATTTGTTGAAACGGAGACAACATCACTGCAATATCTGTCTTCTCAAGTACAGCAATTGCCCATTTATTAAATCCAGGAGTATTGTAGTTTTGCAAAGCTAAAAAAATTCAGCCAATTCCTTTTCAACAAACCCAACCCGAAGTCTTCAAACCAGCCTCTAACATGCACGACCTGTAATTTGAAAAGACAGTTGCATCCCCTACAAGTGGACTATATAGGATTCATATCCATTGTGACTAATTATTATGCACTTCTCGAGAAGTTCCATACATCCAAGGAAGAATTACGTAATATCCCCCTACAAGTGGACTATATAGGATTCATAATTGTGACTAATTATTATGCACTTCTCGAGAAGTTCCATACATCCAAGGAAGAATTACGTAATATCAATTGAGAAGCCATGGGTTCAGCAGGATGCTCCAGCTGACCACTATGATCATGCCTCAGAAGAGTCCATAAGGTGTTAATTAAGTACTACCGAAAAGTTTTTTACTAAACAACAATGCGACCACAGTTGATTGAAAAAGTCAGCTCTGTGTGATGAAGTGGCTTCAATCACAACAGAAAGTGTGTGTTTAAGGAAAAAGAGAGGAAATTGGACGGAACATTGAGGACGGGATAGAGTAAATGAAGGAAATGAGAACAAAACAAAGACGTAGGATGAAAATTCAATCGAAATTTTCATCATAACATCATTCATGTTGGCAATAGAGATCTAGATGTGCTTATAAAGCCAAGACTGCAGTTTCAATCTCGGTGTCATGGTATCACGGTGTTGCAGGTGTATCATCAACAAACATAAAGGTCATCACAATTTCGCTGCCATATTGTAATGATCATGGTAAATGCCATGACCTGTAACAAAATATACGGGCAAGCTCCCTCTCTAGCTACTCATAACAACCCTTTCCATGGTAGGCACTCATTTTCCTAACTTGTATTGCTAACGAATTACTAACCTATCTAACAACCTTGTGAACTACAACTGATTTCTCCTAGTTGCAGCACCTGATACTATTGCTGGCGTAATTGCTGATGTTTATGCAGCGACATGCAGCTGCTGATACAACCCATGCTCCTGATTCAGTAGAGTTTGTTGCTGGTGCCTTGCTGCCAATGCCCGTTCTAGTTATTTAAATGACACTCCGAAAAGCGGGAAACAATTAATTTGCAGCCAGTGGAGGCGCATGACACTATAATTGCTAAAGAAGCCGCTAGGCTGTGAAGGCAATAATTGCAGAGGATGACAAAGAGCCTGGTGCGGAAGAACTTAAGAGTATTACCGAGGATGTGATTTAAAATATTCAACACATTACCTTTTCCAGGCAGATGAGTTTTTTTCCCACAAAGTAGCAGACAAGTTTCTTCAATTCCAGATTTTCTTTATAAAGGAACTCTAATAGAAATTGGGACTCATTTCAAACTTACTTATGGCAAATTATCATATCTTTAACTCTCCATTTCTTCAACACTCGAGGACCCTTTTAAGTGGGGGAGGGGAAGAGTTATGCGGAAGGGATATAGTTACACTTTAAAGTGGGGTAGCGGAAGAGTTATGTGGAAGGGATATAGTTGAATATTGATGACTTTAGGAATTTATTCAATAACTGTACGGCATTTTTTGTAATAAATATATTTCTTGACTTATTATATTCAAGGTATTCATATTCATATATTTTATTTATGAGTTTTCTTATTTTAGGTAAGGAAATTACAATAATTCTTGCTAGAAATCCATCACAATGAACTAATATCAAGAAAATACGAAATTGGAAGACAAATAGAGAAGAAGAGAGGGGGAAAGAGGGACTTGGATAGAGAGAGAAATAGAGAGAGAGAGAGAGATCAGAAAGGAGATGACTAATTTCTTATTTCCATTCATACCCTTTACAATGCTTAAGCCAATCCAACTATAGTCCTACTTCCTTTTCTTTACTTTTCTGTTTTTATTTATAAACACACGATTTAACTAACTACCAGCAAGCTAAGCTGGCTCACTAATGAGATTTATCACAATATCCCCCAGTTTGAAATCATCCTTGCCCTTAAGGATGGATTAAAATTATCACCCACCCATTTAGCTATCAACTACTGCTACTAGTCTAACTATAACAGTACAATATAGCATACAAATTCCCTTGGTGCCTCTAAACATCTTTGTGAGTAGGAGTATTAATTTGTTGAAGATGTGACAGTAGGACCTTTGCGCTTGAGAGCATGCTTTTTAATGAAAATTCTGCCATTGAGCTTAAAATATAGGCTGAAAAAGATTCAGGTCACAAATTCAGTATCATGGAAAGAACGACTTTGTATTGGCATAAGGATTTTCCAACTAAGACTATTGCCTTAGTAGCATATTGATGTGCTCTCTGAATTCAGCAGCATGATGAAAGTTTGGTTGCTTTGTTCTAAACTAACTTGGGTACGGGAATTGGTAGGGAAATAAGTGCATTCATCAATTTCTTTTAGCAGTTTTAATCGACATTCCTTGCACTAATCAAGGTAGGCACTGCTGTTGAAACAAGCTTTGGCTGAATTCCCATTACTGGTGTATCCAGAACAGCCCATTTTTGAGCTCTGATCTCTGAGATCTTGACCTCTGATAAAAGGAGCTGCTGAAGTATCAGGAGTGAAATCCAAATATTCAAGTTGTTTAAAGGAGACCAGGAATCTGTTTTGGTAACCTTTCGAGCTGGATGTATATAGGGAAATTGGGGGTGCTTTGTTATGCACCTTGTCCATTATTTGATTCATTAGGTCATTCATCTGCTGTTAGAAAATTTTCTAAAATTCAGAAAAACTTTCTTGAAGCCATTGTTGCTGCTGCTGTAATTGTTGCTGTGAAAGATGTTAAATCTATTTGTGCTGCCTTTGCTGTACATGCTGTATATGTTCTATGGTATCTTATTGCCACTATTTCAGCTGTTCAATCATCAGACAAGTAAAGTGAAATTATTATGTAAATGTTGTAACCAAATCTGTATTGGAGCAAAAGTGCATAAAAAGGAATCGCAGAATCAGCAGGAGCAGAATTCTGTTTGTGCAAATAACAGAATGTAAATTTCTGAACTCTTTTCTTGAAGCAGAAACGGAGCTTGATTATTTATGGCTGATGTAATGCTTAACTGTGGAGAAAAAAAGAATGTCCTAAATCTGAATTGTAGAACCAAGATTTCCTGAACCAACTAATGCAGAATTACATAATTGAGAGATATGTCACTAAGGCAGGTCTGGATTCCAGGTGAAATAGGCTTCGGAGTGTCGTAGAATGATCTAGTGACCTGATGATGTTGTGCAGAATCAAGAATTATATGATGTTGATGCAGGAATGTATAATCTTGATGCAAGGATCAAGATATATGTTCAGAAATACAGAAATACAGAAGCAAAATTGCAGAAATGCTGATGCAGAATTGCAGAGTTCCTAGTGAAGATTTGTAGAATGACAGAAGCAAAATCTGGTGTTTGTTGGAAGAATTGCTGCTGCTACTAGTTCGTTGGCAATTGCAGAATTCCAGTATCAGAATCTCAAGTGCAGAGCCAGAATTGCAGACCTGAGAAAGCAGAAGTTGCTGATCTGCTGTAAGGTTTGATCATCTGATTAATGTAGGTCACTGTTGCAAGAAAGCCAAAAATCAAACCAATAACCCAAAAAAACAGAATGCTAGTCAAGATATCTGTTGTAGGACAGCATATCCCAGAATTAAGGAAGTAAATTGTCACAAAACTTGAGAATTTCTGCTGTTGCTAATGCAGAAAACTTTGGAACCTGTTTACCACAGAATGTGGTGCTGTTGCAAAAATCAAAGTCCGTGTGGACCAGTGCAGAAATTCAGAATCTGTCAAGGAGCCTTTCAATTGCAGAAATTAAGTCAAGAACAAACAAGAACAAAGAAGCATTTTTCGTTCTTGCTGTATTGAAGAAAAAATGTGGACATTTGATGACAAAGAACTGAATTCTCATGGATTCAAACCAATCTCTGACACAAAATTTGATGATTCTTGCAAGAAATGCATCACAAAGGAGGAACTAATATCAAGAAAATATATAATTAAACAAGAAATAGGGAAGAAGTGAGGAGAAAGAGGGATTCGGACAGAGGGAGAAGAGAGAGAGAGAGAGATTAGAAAGGAGAGTCATAGATCAAAAAGGAGATGACTAATTTCCCCAGTCAATGGCATTGGCTAATGGCCATTCGCCTGCTTGCATGATTTTGATTTGGAATATTCCATGCATTAACCAATTTACTTATTGTCTTACTTCCTCTTCTTTGCTTTATTTACAACTACACAATCTAACTAGTAACAAGCTAAGTTGGCCTACTAATGAGATTGATGACACAAAATTAAGATTTAGAATTGTCTTAGGTTTTCAGTTAATTTGGGGCATTAGTGTTAGAATTTGTTTATGAGATTCAATTGTACTCTTCATCAATTTTAAAGTTTAAAATAAATATGAGTTCCTTTTCTGGTTTGTGCCAGGTATTATGATTTGATCCCACATCAGATACCAAATTTCCAAGAATCAAAAGATTTTTAGAGAATGAGGAAAAATAAGCATCACTGTGAAATGCAATATGCTAAAATGCAGGATTTGGTCAAAGCAGATAATTATTCTATATCTACTGGTACAGCCTACAACTTCCAATTCCAAATAATCGGTGATCGTAAATTATAATCATAAATATTCTAGGCCAATGAAGGAGGCAGATGGTTGCAACAAAGAAGAAGTTAATGCTAAAGAATTTTGATTTAAGACATCATTATCTGATAACAGTCTAATGGTCCATTTGCAACAATCAATCAATGTAGATTATAGTTATGTTTGATGCATCTACCCATTTACAATTGAGAAATGAATTTCAGTTACAAAAAAACCTAGAAAGACGACCATCTTTAATCAGTTGAAATGCAGTAAATGAAATTGAACTGAACATAATGTCTTGCAAGGTCATCCAACAAGTATGTATAGGCCAACTGATAATAGCTTGAATAATTAGAACTTGGACATACAAAATGAAAAGTCAAGCTACAAATCCTAGTTCCAATACATACCATATATGCAGGTGCAAGCTACAAATCCAAGTTCCAACACATACCATGTATGCAGGTGCAGTTTCTTCAGGCAGTTCTCCATTAGAACCTCTATGTGCGATATTATAGGGACGAAAAGTCTGCAGAGGCTGTCTATGCCCCTTTAGTATTTTGCTAGGGAGTGGATAGAAAGACCTTGCACCACATCCAACAATTAGTAGCAAAAGAGTAAAAGGAACAATTCCTGCCAAATGCAAAACACAAACACCATACTGTCAATTCAACCACAGCATGATAAATGCAGTAAAAAATTGATTCCATGAATCCATAAAAAAATGCCAGTAAACATATATATCCATAATCTAATCAAAGGACAAAGCAGTGATTTCAGAAATTTCCTTCACAAAGACATAAATTCCCTCTATATCCTAATTACTAAACAGCGGTAACTTTGATAAATTGGGAAGCTCAATGAGGGTAGATGGAGCATTTATTGGCCTGAACGCAATGGATTCAGATAAGTGTTTCAAGTTCCATATCTTTCTTACTCTCACCTCTCTCATTTTGTCCGTCTAGAATAAATTTTGATTTTGGTATGAAGTCATAGGCTGGTAGGAGCCTTCTGCTGGGATTTAGTTGCTTGCTCATCTTCTTATGATGTTCTTATTTATCCATTAGTGACATCAATCTTTATGAATCGTCAGATATCATCAATCTATTAGATTTAGCAGGTTCTTGTGATTCAGTATTTCCTTCTGTTCTTAGATTTAGGATTTAATTTGAAGTATATTAAGTCTCAAGTTTTAAATGTATAAATTCAAAAATAATTAGAGTAAATGTTAAGATCTTCCCATAAAGTCAAACTTAGGAATGAACCTAATGAAAATTTAGGTCTCTGTCTGCTTGGAAGATTCTTTTTTCCTCTTCTTAGAACAAAGGAAAAGGTGTGGGAGATAGAATTCTAAAGGAGAGAGGATTTCATCCATCAAACATTATAAGTGAGAGCCTTAAGCAATTGGAGGATTTTGCTCATCTCTTACGGGTCCATATCTTCTAAAACTTTTTGTTCCATTAACACAGTGACATTTGAATGGAATCACCCGGAAAAGCAAGTGCCCCTTATCTTGATTAAAATTGCCTTTGTCGTGCCCTGAATGAATAAAAAGCTTACACTGTGGGGATTCTTCAATTATTGATTTGGCTTTAGGGTTTTAGATTGAGTCCATATTAAGATGGGGGGGGGTATGATTGTTCAATTTGGTGATTCCTAGTCCATTTGCTTTGAGTTTCAATCATGGAATGAAATATTGGCCAATATACAAAATATTGGCTGATATATATCGACATTGTCCCCTCCAATACCAATATTTCCTGATATTACAATAAAATTATGATATATTATGATATCAGTGAGATATCATGATATATCAATCGATATTCAAAATATCAGTTGATACAATTGATATATTGGCTAATATAACTGCCAATCTTGGCTGCTATTTTCCCCTTGGCTTCGATTTGCAAACAAATTTTGTGTCCGATATGTATAACTCAATATAGCCATTATTGATACAACTATGACAAAAATCGATATTTCATCATGGCTTGAATTCGTTGTTGTAGTCTTTTCTTTATTTGGATAATTATGAACCAAGAATAGGCATGTAGACTAGACGCTTAGGTTTGATTTATGTGGTAGACGGATGATTTTAGTTTGGAATCTTGAATTTTAAGGAATTAGTGATGATAGACAAGCTACGAGCTTCAAAGGTACTGGTACCCTCTTGAACTCACTCTAATAAGGTCAATATATAGTTATTCTCCATCTTTTTATTCTTTTCTTAACAATCTAGGGTAAATTCTAATAGTTTCAATCAGTTGTCCATTGCAATATCTTGGTAAAAGCTAAAGCAAACACTAAAAGCATTTACAATCAATGTGGAATTTACAGAAACACAACTGATGACAAGGCAAACGAAGATCCTGTGCAGAAAGGTACGCAGTTTGATTTTTCCAGCCTAAAATAACTTTCATTAGAATTACATCCCACTGTGGGGGATTTAATATAAGTTCTAGGAAATTTGGAGAAATTACTAGCTGCAGTAGATCCTCTTGGAAATGGCTATGAGAAATTTCTGGGAAAGCACTTTGTTTTTCCTATGATGAAGGGGTCATCAACCCTAATAAATCTTCCATGTAGGAAGCAAGTCCTAGAATAATACAATTACACCCTGTTAGAATGTGCTTATTGTCAATCGAATATGCTTAGGGCTTATACTAGTATATGTTTTTGTAAGGGTATTGTTGTCTTTGTACTGTATTGGGAATAAGCCTAAATATGTGAATAGATCTAACCATAAAGAAATTGGGGGTTTTTGCAAAGCCTCTTCCTCTTTTCTTTTATTGTTACAAGCTCTATTTTCCTTATTTCTAAAAGGCTGCTTTTTTTCTTTTTCTTTTTTTACATAACCTTGTCTAAATCCAGTTCATTAATCTGCTTTAAAAGCATCGACATGGCGTTTGTTTCTGATTCTGAAAGATACTTTTGGGAAGTCTATAATTTGTAACTATTTCCAAAGCCATTTTTGGGTGTTCTTGGAAAGAAAAAAACAATCAACTGAATTTTTTTTTTTTTTTGCATTTCATAGAGAACTGCAATCAGCTTTTTAGGAAGCTTTTCAGAGAAGACCTAAGCAGAGCTGCAACTTTTTCAACCAACTTTTAAAAGCAGTATCAAACAGGCCCCAAATTTGGAAGTTTAATTTGGGATTATGTGCAGTATTATGCAGCATGTATGGTCCAAGCCATGGAGTTAAAGATGATGTCACAAAACTCATTTGGGGCTTGCTCAAAGATGTTATAAAGGACCTAGATTGAAACTGTCATTCTTCATGGAAATGTGTAGCTATTAACTGCCTGCAAATTTGTGATTCCATTAACAAGCTAGCTTGTCAAGCATGTAACTTACTGACACTTGATGTGGATTCCAACCCTGACCCTTGATGTGGAAGTTATCTTGAAATCTCTTCCTGTCTTCCAACAGGAAAAGCTAAGGTACTTCTCTCGCAAGTTCATTATGGTTGATTGTTTGATTATTTAAGTGGTTGTAGTTACTCCATGACATCTTTTCCATTGATAGATTGATAGAGACCGGAAAGGATGCTACCATTAACGCAAGTTTCTAGAAGATGATTAGAAATGCTCTCAAGGTCTGTCAGTCCTTGAAAAAGTTGGTCCAAAGATCAAAATATTAATATAGGCCAACATGCATTGATACCTACCGACGTTGGGAAAAAATAACTTTATATTATCTCATCAATGACATATCACCATATATCCATACAAAAATTTGTCAAAGATAAATGGAAGGTGTCCAACCAGCTAAAATGTTTATTAGTGAGGAAGGGTACTTTTTCACTCTATAATGCTGCTGATATTATCTTGGAGAGGAGTATTAATTTACAAGGACAATATCCAACATTGGCATATTTGGATTCAAGTACCAATTTAAAGGCTTCCTAGTGTGGATCTCAAGTTTTGAGTAAGATTGATAGCACAGTTGGCAATCCGATTAGTACTAATCAATGCACTGGATGTGAACATACGGAAGCTAATGGACACGGTGAAACTAAAGATATAAATAGAGATTTTACCAGGTATCAGGTCAAATAAGCAAAAAATTAGGGTTTATCAAGAGCAATGCCATGTGCTTCTGGAATACAATGGTATATACGTGGAGGCCTAAATTCTGCCATAGATTCCCTATGTGAAGTCATTTCAAAGTTGATTGAAGAGGAAAGAAAGTTACAAAAGAGAAAATGGCAAAGGCCATTCATCCTTCTACAGTTTCAGAGGAGCAACTGGATCAGAATTGTTCTAATTCAGAGTAGACCTCTGTTACACAAAAGCAGAGGGAAACAGCTGAGACTTAACCTGCTACTTCATATTTGGAGTCTAGTAACTTCTCTTTGTGTGCATAACAAAGAAGTGTTGGTAATGACTACAGAAAATTGGTTGCGAGATGAGGTGGGCAGCTTGGACATCAAGAGCTTCAATAAAGTTCACAAAAGATGAAATAAGGAGCTTTATTAGAAAGTACATTGGTAGGTCAAAGCTCACAAATTCAAGAGAGTTTTGGCACATGCTCTCAAACATTGGTTGTGTTTCAACAAACATAATTATGCAAGGATGGGAGAATATGGATTACAGGGTATCCTCAACAACTTGCTATTTCCTACATGGATGGTCCATATCAGAATATTCAATGTCAAAGTCCAATAGTTGAATGGCCCTGTCGAATGCATACTGACAGCTGTATATGCTTCAAAAAAAGCTGCTGATGGAGCTATTTTGAAGCTAAAGCAGCTACGATAGATAAACCATGGATAATTTTGTTTGGCTTCAATGTCATTTTAAATGCTTGAAGCACTAGCTATGGATGTTGCAGAAAGACCATCAAAATACTTTTGAGACTATTTGGATTCTGCTGGGCGTCAGGACATCATGTCATCTTTCTATATTTCGTGCAATATCTAAAGTGAAGAGAATCAAACTTAATCCAAGCTTGACAGATTCTTCAGAAACTCCCAATGATTTCTGATCTATGATTCCATTGAGGCTAAGTTTCAAGAGGTGGCATATCTTATCACTCTCCCATGCTCATCATGCTTCCAGATACTGCCAAAATTGGGGCATTTCCTTTTAAATTTTATATGGGAAAAACGTCCACCTTTGACAGAAATTGTAAGACATAGCTGAAGCAACAATGTTCAAGGCAATAAGATGTTCAGCATTGTACAGAAAATTAAAAGAAAACGCATTCCATGCTGCACATTTCCAGACATTAGTAAGAGGGTAATTCAAGCAGCTCTAAGTGATTTTTCTCTTCAGTTTCAGATTCTCAGTAGTTATAAAGGGTTCTTTATAGGATTTTATCAATCCAAGAAAGGTCCAAGGTGAGGTGGACCAATGTCAACCATTTTCATTCCTAGAGAAAAAAATGTCACATATTTTTATGCTTGCTTGGCATAAGAGTACTTTTCAAATCTCTCAAGTGATGAAAAAGGCACTCTGGTCTTCGTTACAAATCAGAATGTGGTAGACTAGGTATCATTCAATGGAGTTATCTAGATGATCTCTTATCATTTTGTGAAGTTGACATCAATTCAGTCAAGAAAATCCATAAGGGGTCACCACATTTTTTTTTTTATGTGTGGGGCCTAAAAGTAAATCCAGTCTAGGAATAATGTATTCTTTAGTGGAGTTAGTGAGCTTAAAATGAAATATATTCCAAGTTTGCTACAGCACGAGGAAGTTGAGCTATCATTAAGATACCTCTGTGTTATTTTCATAGCTTCCAGACTCTCTTATTACAATTAGATGCCTTCATAGATGATATCATGGGTAAAGTAGAATGTTGGGCGGCCAAGTTTCCAGCATATGCAGTCAGAACACAATTACTTGAATAAGTTATATTCAGCATTCAGATTTTATGGTCTTAGATTTTATTCCTCCAAAAGAGTAGATAATTAAAATGGAAAGTATATGCAAGGGTTTTTGTGGCTGGGTCCTACTATGGGCAAGTGAAAGAGTTAAGTACCCTCCATTCAATTTGTTGGCCTCTCAGAAGGGGGTCTATTGGCACAAAAATTTTATAAATCTGGAATAATTCAGCCATATGCAAACAAATATGATACATATTTGCTCAATCAAAGACAGTGTGGGTCAACTGGGTGCATGAATACTGCATAAAGAGTGGGGATTTTTCATCAGCACATTGGCAGGTTAGCGATTATTGGCTTTGTTATTACAGACTTGATGTAAGACATCGATTTCTATTAGCTTTGTTATAAGCAGTAGTTCACTTGGACAGAAAGTATCCTCTACCGAAGAGAGCACCTTGCAATAGTGGATTTGTATGCCCTGGTATGGAACAAAACCAATGTCCAAAGACCTCAATTATCTTTTGGCTGGCATATTCTTCATTTACCAAAAAAACATTAGGCATTATTCCTGATCATCTGCGTTATGCAGAAACAATGTTGACACCCATGGCCATTTATACAGCATTTGGAACACTGTAATCAACTGATAGTACAGAATTGTATCATTTGGCTCAATAATACAATGAAGGGTAAGGAGGGAAGGCACTTCTTAGAAGAAAGCCTTCGGCAACCACCATATATTATGGTTAGATGCAACAGAAGGCTTCATCAAGGAAACAGCAGATCTGTTTAAGGCAAATGCACCACATTTTACAGAATGAAAGAATTAAAGTCAGTTCTCTCCCAGTTATGAATAAACGGCAGCCGCTCAACTCGGGTTAATTATGTAGCTCTGTTCTTATTTATAAAGTTTGGGTTTTACCTCCATTAAGTCCCCCTAGTTTTGAGAAGGGAAATTTTGCTTCCTCATTTTAAAATATCGAGAGATGCCCGGGATTCATGCAAGTGTAAATATAAGACCTAGATACGCAATTACCAGTTGTATCGCGGACAAAAGGGAGCAAGCTCATTCAAATATACCGCTGTTTCAGCATATTGAAATTCCAATTACAATCTACGATTCTAATTCCGGCAATCAAACGAGCAAGGGTTGATCAATTATGAGTCAGAAAAGAATATCATAACAATACATGATTTAATCAAGGACTTAATCAAACTAGAATTGATTAGAGAAGAAAATTTTAAAAGATGAGCTTTGACGCTCACCAGTCAAATTCATGGCGATTGAACCTCAGGCTTCTCTCTGGAGCTCTGCTTGTGTGGGCTTTTCAGTTTGACTCAAATGTCAGCTATTTATCATGATGACTTCTGAAGTTCCGGATGGAATAAAGAATATTCTAAGATAGAGCAACTACAGAAAAAGACATAGCAAGGAGAAAAATTGAACGCCTTCAGAAAGAGAGAACAACATTACTTTGTCGAGAGGGAGAGGCAGCCGGCCTTTCAATTCTAAGAAACAATCGCAATTCAAATTTCAACCCTTAAGCCATCACATTTCAGAAATTCGTCAAATATTCTTGTTTGGTAACAAATTTTCCTCTTTATCTTGTATGCGTCCGCCATACTCAAAACATTTGACCTATTAAACAAGGACAATACATGTATAAGTTTCTCATACAACCAGATTGCAGGTCCAACCTGATAACAGGTCCTAGGATTAGGTTATTTTCATCAATTTTACTGCTTTTACCAACCGCCGGACCTCGAGTCGGTTTCCCGGCACCGGTCATCACCTCATCATACGACCCAGGCCGCCGCCGTCGTCGTCTATTCGTAACGATGGCGGAATCAGAATCTCCGGTGGCTTCGTGTTCTACGGTAGCGACATAGAATGAGGAGGGAAATTGCTGGCGGCCTGGGATGGCTTTCGTCGGCAGACGTTGAATCGTCCGCTGGTGCGCAGTGATGCTTTGACTGTGGCCGACGTTAGTGAGGCTTTCGCCATTTACATTAAGAAATAATAAAACTAACTATTTACATATTATATTAAAACTTCGATTTATTTATTCATATTATTTGCTCATATAAAATTAAATAAATTATATATTATTCTATGGTGTTTATTAGATTAAATATTTTATAATATTTTCAAAATAAATATTAATCTATTATATAAAATAAATTAATAAATAAAAATATATCATTTTATATTATTAATTTAAAATTTTTAAAAAATTACTCTCTAAAAAAAGCTTGATAGTCAAAAT
>JAOVVI020001440.1:0-24405 GCA_028571085.2 Nepenthes alata
TTCATGTGTTTTTCTTTCTAATATTGGCTTATTCCAATTGTACCTTTTACACAGTATAAAAAGGCAGAACACGTGTTTTGAATAATCATAAACAATCATAGATATACTAATGTTTCTCCTTTTATCCTGAATGAATTATCCAGCGATGGGCAAACAATAAAGCATTCAATACATCACAAAATCATGTCATTAATTATCGCAAAGGTTAGAACAAGCATGCATACCATACGTCTCAACATTGATTAAATCCAACACACGTTTTACAGCTCCTTTTGTTTGTTGAAAATAAATAGTTAGGATAAGGATTTCATATTTTCTTATCATTTTTTGACATTTGTGGCCATGAAAAAATATTTCACATTAATGGAAAATATATTTTAATGAAATTTTCTTTCCAACTCTCATCGATTTGTTATTGAATCATATAATTTGACTGTCTGGGTTTCTTCAACTTCCATTTCCTTCTTCCCTGAAGCCAACCATATTATCCAGAATTTTTGGTACCAACCCAAATCTTTTGGGCATGAATTTAGCAATTACAGGGCTATCCCAACAAAAAGTCCAGCTTGAAGTAACAGCAGGATGATACCAAATTCCTTAAACCCACAAAAAGGAAACATCATCTCAACTGCTTCATGGAATGTGCGTTACTTCAAGAAGCATATGCTTTTTAATGCTCCAAATCCTTCAACTGTCTCATCCATCCAACTTAAGGTCCTTAAATTTCATTTATATTTTACAAGGAGTCTTAAATTTTAGTCTCTGACCAAAAAACTCAAATAAAAACTTCAGATCTCTTTATGTAGGTCACATATTAACCTCCAAGCATGATCTTATTGCAAAGACAAATACAGTTACTTGTTAAAAGATCATTATAGTAGAAGGACACGTATAACAGGTAGGGATAATTCATATCATCCATGAAATATAACAAGCTGTTAAGCAAACTCACTCAAAAAATCTCCCTCCAGCTGCTGCTGCTGCTGCTGCTGCAGAGGGCTAAAATGTGAACGAAGAAACAGTGAAATCAGTTTGACCCTTTAAGCTCACTTCTTCCCACCTCCCGAGACATTGAACTTGAAAAAGATTATATCACCGTCCTGCACCACGTATGTCTTCCCCTCCTGCCGATACTTGCCAGCAGCCTGTTCAAATAGCCACAAAATTCGCTCCCACTTATTTCAACAACTACAATTACACACTGAAAATAAAATGCAACGTTCCTCCGTCCAAGCATTGAAACGTGACTTGGGCCTCTAATTTGATAAAATTCAAGGCCTGGACGTCCGCCAAGTGTGATGCAGAGTTGTTTTAAGAACAGTGAAATATGGCCACCAAAAAAAAAAAAGTAAACACAAGCACGATGTGCAACCACCGTTAGTTATCTAAAAACTAGCACGATGAATACCATCTTGCGTGTCGGAACACATAAGCAGATGGCTTGACTCACACCGTATACAGTTGTCAGTGTTACCACATCCACCTTCTGGGCGGACCCATGCAATACCCCTAATGTTGTACAACCTCTCTTCGGACCCTGTGCATAGCAGGAACTTCATGCAACAGGATTGCAGTTTTTACTTTATGTTTCGTTATCATATCTTCCATAGACGATGTTTCTAACTAGTTACAAATGTGCTCACATATTATCTAAGAACTCGCATGATGCATACCGTGTTGTATTTAACAACCACGTAAGCAGAAGACTTAACTCGCAACATATGCATTTGCCAGTTTTATCACCACCACCTTATGAATTATGTACAATAGATCTAAAGTTGTCTTGCCAAGCCCTGGACCTTGCGAATAGTGAGCTTCATGCATTGGGCTACCTTTTTTCCCTTATGGCATGTCATCGTATTTTCCATAGGGCAGCTTGCTAAGAATGTGCTCACATGTAAATGGTTGCAAGTTATCATAAGTGGCCTTCACCCTTGTAATCACTACAAGTGCTGGAACCACCAAACAAAATGTAGTAGTTTTATGGCAAATGAAGTTCAGCACTTCCTTTTTCAATTGCTTTTTTAAGTCATTACTGCAAAACGAACACGAGATATTCGTATACAATGAAATTTACTTGCAGGTTAGAAATAAAATGTCCACAATCATTTCAAAAAAAAATACCACCAACATCCAAATTCCACAAAGAACATACAAGCTCATTAATATTGCCATACCTTAACAGCTGTCTCATTGCCAAGTTCCTTTAAATCATCAAATTTCATGACCTGGAGGAATCAAAAGAGGGAGAAAAGCACTTGTATAAGGAGAATATAAAGCCAAATTAGAATACAATGGTTATTTTATAAACGATAGTATAACCTCTTTGTGCTTTCAGGTGAGAAAAATGCAGCGGTATACACGTTTTGTTGGACTAGAAAAATGATATCCAAGAAATGCAACAAATTATCTAGAAAATAGCACAGTAATTCAACATGATACAAACAAGCACAAAAATTATGTGTCACTTCCCCAGTAACAAGATTGAAAATGTTTCATTTTATTTATTTATTTATTTTTGAGCAGTAGCAAAAAAGAGAACCGTCAGCTGATTACAAAAAATTACCCAAAGAGCAAGGCACTGGATTGGGATAGAACATCAGAGAATGCACGATATAAATTGTTCACTGAGATGGCCGGGACACGACTGTAACATGGCATAAATTGATGAACTTAAGCAATAATTCAACCAAAAAAAGCAAATAAGTGTAATAATCTCTGTAGTCTGCTTACATTATTTTTCCCCTAAAAAGCCTCAAATTTGAGGCTTATATAACTTACTTGATACCCCTGTCATTTTTTAAATCATTCTTCCAACAGTTCTAGGAGTTTTTGTAGGACAGGAGAGAGAGGATTTAGAGAAAATGGGAGAGAAAGACAAGGAGAAGAGAGTAACATAAAAGGGGACAAGAGAGCACCGCCCAAGAAGGATTTTCAATTACTCCACAATTTTCAGAAAAACTCAAAAGATGATTAAACATAGGCGCTAGGACGAAATTATATAGGCAACAAAACAAAGTCCAACCAGGAAACTGGGGGAACAAAAGAAATTAAACAAAAGGCAAACCAAGCAGCCTGGGTGATGGCTAAAACACTACCCAAAAGCAGGTTAGCATCACTAATAGAATGAGTATTATGGATAATATAAGTGAGAATAATCAAATCTGGGTATGACGCCTTTAAGCCCAACTGCCCAAGTCTATCTAAACTTCCATACAAGATACTCTGAGATCTCTTCCTACCCCTCTCTCCATTAGAAGTACTCCTCGATTCTGTGAAAACGGCATGTATAAAGCTCTATTCAACAACAAATCAACAACTAAACATCATGAAACTAACATAACAAGTTGATCTTCATGTTTATCGAAGCATCTTCCAGCCAAAAATATTAATACAGTCGTAGAAAAAGGAAGGATTGGATAAAATATTATAAATAAGATAGAAGAGATTGGGAAAGACCATTATAAGCAGAAGATGCAACAAATATTGGGAGGACACTCTACTTTCTTCCATTTTCTTCAAATTAATATGTCAGAATATTACTGCTGGGAGGCAAGTATCAAATTCATTACATAAGAAACTGTTGATAACAGTTAGCTGGATAAGATTTTTTTCTCCGTAAAATAAATCCAGCTCCAAAACAGAATGTGAGAAACTTAAATCAGCCTGCCTGTCAGATTAGTTGGATATAATTTTTTTCTGTAAAACAAATCCAACTCCCAAGCAGAATGTGAGCAACCCATATCAGCATGCAGATCAGAAGATTTCAGTCGATGGTATTACTTAGGCTTCAAAGTTTACCACAGGCGTGAGAAACTGCATATCAGAATTAAATGGCTTGAATCAAGACATAATCTCAATTCAACAGAAAAGAATTACCTCAGCACAAATGAATCCTTTCTCAAAGTCAGTATGGATCGCCCCTGCAGCTTGAGGAGCCTTGCTCTGCCGCCGAATTTGCCAGCACTTCACCTGAAATAAGAGTCCCGCGTGATGATTACAGACAGCATAAGAAAACTGTCAAATATGGAAAAAGGCTATGCCTATGCTTTTACAGAAATTGTGCCCATTATAAAGGAATGAAAATTTACCAGTAAAAAGGAAACACGGCAACAAGGCAAAAGACCTAAAATCACTAGGTCCTAACCAATTCGCCCAATAAATTGCAGATGTTACTTTGCTGTATTTTGTATTCAGGTAATTTTCAGTGTATCCTTTTTTCGGATAAATGTCAAGTGTAGCTTTAGTACATTCCTAGACAAGAAAGCAAGTACTAACAGACCAACTAGTGTATTCAGGAACAATGTAATAACACAAAAAAAAGGTCATATATACTGTTGAGCTAAGTACACCATTTCTTTCCTTTTTTGGGATTGGCAAGAGTAAGTGTTTATCAAAACAGTGCCAAGTAAGCACCAATAAAAGATAGCCACAGCAACCAACAAAAAAAAAAAGAAAATATATTTCCTGTCGATCCCAGTTTTCATTATTACTTCATTAAATTTCCATTGTCTAAAACACCATTAGTTTAAACAACAAAGGTTCCTAGGATGCTCCACAATAATCAATTCTGTCTTCATCTCGATAGGTTCAGTAGCCCATTTTTACCCCCATAAATTACTATCGTTGACCCAAACTCCAGCAAAACTAACATACAAGGGGTCATCGGCTAACTAGGATGCATGGTCACCTCCTCTGGGCTAGCAAGTAGCTATCTAACACATATCCCAACTGAAATGCTCGGACACATCTTGAATTTTGTATCTTTATTCTGCTAACTCGGCACGCTTTGGACATGTTCGCACAAGTATAGGACACTAAGGGGAAACTTTTGTCCTATTTTTCAATTTCCAAAACAAAAAGTGAGGTCTTCACTAAAAACTAAAGCAAAAACCGAGCTAATTAGCAAAACATTAAAACAAAATAGGATATTGCAATTAATGTTTCCCCAGTGTATTAAGAAATAACATGGTGCGAAGTCCATGCCATCCCGCTTTCATGCTTCTTAGTCGTCTAATAAGAGGACATTTTGGCATCACGACTGCGGGCACTACTACCTTAATCCTTGGATTATGACGCTGAAAATCATACTCCTAATCTAACCATACATTGTTCCATATTAGACCCATATAAGATGGAATATCAACAAAATACCCTCATCTTGTATTTTATTTCAACATTTTAATGTTCTATGATCTCTGTAATCATTGTACAACATCCGGCAATAGGGAAAATTGAACAAGGGTCAACACTAAGTACAAGAACAACATGATAGCTGAATGCCAAGAAAGAAAAATCATGCTATTCTATGAGGAAGGAACAAAAAAGAATAAGCTTAAAGTTGAGCAAATAAAATCATGATCTAGGAATGAATATAACATGATATGAATGAATATGAGATTAAAATATAACACAATTGAGTAAGAATCTCACACCATAGTCTAGTAGGATAGGCCAAAATATTTCTAATCATACGTCATATTTCATCACATAAATGCAATAGTTGGATATGTGTCAACTCAACTCATAAACATTGTCAATTTTCATATGATAGTTCATGCCAGGAATATAAGTAATAACAACATACCAACATATCAGCAAATCAACAATTTATAAGATGAATTAGGCCTTGTCTAAGGTAATTTGCAATAAGGACCCTTGAGTTTCTTATTCCCAAATTCCTTAATATGTACAGACAATGTTCTTAGCTCATCCATGATGAACAACATGATAATAGATATAAAAAAAGCAAGCCAAAGCCAAGAAATACTCAAAGGTAGAAATAATTTCAAGGAGAGAGATCATATTTTTATGAAGTCTAAAATTTCCAACACTTCATAATCAAACTCTTAATTCCACTTTTGGATTTCATATACCTCAAATTAGTATATAGATTTTGATTCAGACAAACTAATTCTTCAACCACAAGGTCCACACATTTGTTTTTCTTTAATTTCATCCAACAACCACTAAAGCAATATATTGTCACACTAGGCCAAAATTCATGGTATTTACTTTGAATTTACGAGACTAACCAACATTATTGTCGTAAATTAGTCCTTAATTTTTGCATTTTTAGCTAATTATCAACATAAACAATTGAGTTATCAATCTAGTCATAAAGTAAGCTTTATTCACACTTCATCATTACTTGCATCATCATTTTCTCTACAAAGTATAAAATTCAAAGTAATTATCTTGGGCGTAATTTTACTAACAAAATTACCATTATCAAGTACTTTCCCATAAACTTCAAAACATTAACTTAATCACTAAATTTGCAACTGTCCTCTGACTATAATTGAATCAACACTTAAATCTTCATTTTAACAATAATTTATCATAATATTAGCCTTGAATTTATTGCATGCAATTAGGCCTGTAAACATAAAAATCCAACTTAATTTCAAGGCCACTTAACCACTTGGAATCTTCATTAAATACTTACCAAAATTCAACATTCAACACTTCATCCATAAATATTTTATCAATACTCCACGTTATATCCTTTTCAACCATAACACTGAATAACTAAAAATCCATATTATTCAATGATATTTTAAAGCAACTTAAGTTATTAAAACACCCTTTCTTCACACCTTTTTTTTTCTAACAATTACTTAATTTATCCCTAATACACAACTCAGACAACCATTATTTGTGACGATAAACTTTGAATTATTTCAAATATAAATTCCATAAGTTATACCACAATTCCCACATGAATTTCTTAGGACTCAAGCATGATTTTTCTTTCTTCAAAATACTCAATCATCTTTAAAATTTCATTATAAACTAATAAAATTTTGCAAAATAAGGAGAAAGGATCATGAATTACATAATTGATTTTTCTAAATGGCTTCACCTTCCTTCAAAAACTCACCCAAATTCTCTCCTTTCTCTCCTGGCCCCAAATGTGACATTCTTTTTCCAAGTTCAAGTGAACTTTGATTTCAATGTTTAATAGGGCATGCCTAGAAGGCTTTTATTCTTAGCATGGATTATACTATTACTTCAAATTATGCTTGATTAACATAAGTGGACTTAATTTTGCATAATTTAATGGATTTTCTCAAGTATGGAACATTTAATTTAGTCTATGGAAAAATGGACTATTGAGTTAGATTTTGCCTCCATGAATTAGAAAATTTTATCCACTTTATTGACTCAATTAGTTTGAACATGGAAAAGTCTTGGGAGTCCATTGAAGACTTGTGAGGTAGGGAGAAATTATGGGAAAGTTTCATGCCTTAGTGGAAGTTGTGGTGTCAAGCCATTATTGAGTGGAAGAGTTAGTGGAGCACTAAGAAGTCTTGTATTGCTAGGAGTCTTCATATATGGAGTTAGTGGAGGTGGAACATTTCATTCCTTTCTGTCTGCCAAGCAACTTGTGAGAAAATGAAATAACAGAAGAATGTTCCATAGCACCAAGTAAAATGCTTAGTAAGTGATGCTATCTCAAAAAGAATCAGTGCACAACTGCCATGTCCAACAGTGTCTTTGAAACCAGACAGGCATAACCGGTCCAACTGGGAATCAGTCTGGGTATATGGTGGTCATCAATGATGCAGGTGTTTTCAAGTGCTGGGTTTGTGACTGGCTCATGGGTAAATAGCTTTTCCTGTAGCAGGTGATAAGAGGAAACGACAGAAATTACTTTACGAGTTTCTAATACCACTTCACAAGGTCAAATCACTAGAACTACGGCAAACCAAAACTTAAAAAAATATTCCACTCAGCTAAAGATAATGTTCTCATAACTGCATTAAATACAAAGCAAGCCTAAACCTAGTTTATACATAAGAGGAGGATAATGTGATGCAAGGAAGAGGAAAAAACAGGGAAGGGAAGAGAAGACAACTGAATGGGGGCAGAGAATAGAAGTAGAAGAGGAAAAGGGAAGAGACAGAATCAAGAGAGGAAAGGGAGAAACAAAATCCCTGAATAACAATTCAATTCATAAATGATTCCCCAAACAATAGAATTAATGCTCTTACATAGAAGTATCCTATTCCTAGTTTAATTGAGAAATAAAGCATACTTTCCTAATTAACAATGACCTAAAATAAAGAAACAACAAAAATAAAATATAGCATTCTAAAAGTATCTTGGAGATAACCGAAATTACAATCATGAGATAAAACAAAACATGGAAACTTATGAACTCAAACCTCACTAGATAAATCTTCAGGTGCCCACATCATAAAAGACCATAGCAGAAGAGATTTGAAATGAGCCACTCTCTAAGATGGCAAGTTCTGACATGATTTGATTGGCAATGGCAATGAAGAAGATACCACTTAGGTCATGCCCAATGCAAAAGCATTTTAGACATTTTGTTACATCTTGAGAACAAAGTGAGATTTCAAAGGAATCAGGAACCAGGAACTAGGACATCTGAGCATTCAATAAACAGAAGAAAACACCACCAAGAGGTCCAAAGTAGTAAATTCTAGGCAACTATGGCAACTTGTTTGGTCTTAATAAAAGATAAAAAGATCATGAAAAGTATAATTCTTACACATTCCAAATTGAGTTGTCGAGTATATGAACTTGACAATGTCTATAAGCTTTGGTAAGCAAAGTATTTGATGATGGACTCTAATCAGACAGGCAGATTAAGAAAAGAAGGCTAAAAATACAGTACCTCATCAGGGCCTGCTGTGAAGAAATATATGAGATTAATTGCTGAAAATCCAGTCTTTATGATCTTTGGAAGGGCACTGCATGGAAGTGGATGAACATTAACAAGTTTGCTATTTTGCTTAATATGAAAAGAAAACACTTCTAAAGTACAAATTTTCTTGAGAATATAAAAATAATTGGATACTGCACCTAAATGCATACAATTATCAAATTAGATCCAAAACTCTACATGAGTGACTGCAGAAAGACGTAAAGGACATATGGTAACAACACATATCATCTCTGAGAAGACATATGTGAAGTACAGGTGGCCAGTATCTATGTCAACTTAAAAATTTTAAACAGACATGCGGTATTTCTTAAGTACTACTGTAATCAAACCACTAGTGATACTGGAGAAAAAAACAAAGGTGGTCCACAACTTCCCATGTTCCCATACCTTGATGGCAACTTTCCTTTTTTCACAATGTCATAACTAATGCTTAGAATCTTCACTACGTCATGCCAGTTATGGGTAATTAGACATGTATGTGATAGTGGAAAAACCTAGAGGAAATCTTGAAAACATAGGCAACTCAAACCACCAGCATAGACCTATATCTAGAGCTCATTAGAACATCAGTAACAGTCTCTGATTTCACCTCATAGCTTTACAGCTCCTACATTTTTTGGGTTTCTTTTTTTGGGGGGGGGGGGTGTCCTGTAACACAGACCATTCATGAAAGAAAAGGAGAAAACAGCAAACAAAAATATTCAAGATTCCTCACTTCTCCAAAATCGCATAATTTAGGATACTGATGAGTGATGACTAAATCACCAGCTTAGATGATTGTCTAAGATCAAACCAAGTCCAGCAGGAACAATAAGGTCAACATGTGTACTTCTTGGAATCTCTGGAATGTGTCGGGAGCTGCCAAGTTGCATAATGCACTGCATATTGAAATCTAGGGGCTCTGGAAGGAGAAATATGAAAAGGAGTTTTTAGTGGAAGTCAATATTCAACCAAATCATGTACAAGGTCGCACAGAAATGGAAGAGTTATCATAACAGATCTTTCTTTCTGTTCTTTATTTAAAGCTTCGACAAACAATACTTTCTAGTGGGAAAGGAAACCATTTTCTGTCATTTTGGAAGGCGCTACTTTCCTATGCATTAAAATCATTTTGAAAAGTCCCTAACAAAAAGACCATTATGTAACATCCACAGCACCTTATTTTCTGCAGCACCGCGATCTTGACAACAATTGATTTTGTTCAATGGACATAATAATTTATTCATTGTAATAATCCAAACAAGCTATTAGAACAACCACAGAGCTGTCTTTGGCCATTTTTCCAATCACATGCCTAAAAAGGTAAGTCCTCCTGATAATGGTAAAGCCTAGGGCACCAAGAAAAAAGGAAATTCCAAACTGTCAAGCCAAGCCAAACTGAACTGCCAACAATGTTTTACATATGCACGATTTGGTTATTATTTGATTTTTTATCCAAACCGCATTCTAAGTTAGGCTGTGGTTTAACAATTTTAACCTAACTAGAATAAACCTAACCACACATACAGACACACATATATACATATATAAATCCATAAACAAATTTTTACACCTATTTTTAATATGCTTCTAAATCAATTTTTAATACAAATGATTGAATTTTTGATACCTTCAAGAGTTTATTGTCACTTGAACAATGAGATTCTTATTATTGACATGACCATGTTTCAAGCAAATTTTTATGATATTAGAGAAGCTTTAGATGATATTGAAAAGTTTAAAAAAATTACATAAGATAATATTTACTTTCCTAAATACCATATTTTTTTATTTAAATATTGTTTTGCTGATTAAATAGTAGCTCACATATCTTCTTTCTCATTAAAGTACGATGGACCAAGTTTAAATTTTACATAGGAGTATTTTTTTCAATCAATGATTATTTTTCCACTTCTTGCTTGTTTATTTCTTTATTAATTATTTTCACTGCATTAGTTTATTTTGGAACATATTTTAGTATCGATGGGTACACCAGGAATGGGTTAACCCAGAAAGGAGCGACGACCCAAAATCACTAAGGCCCGTTTTACGCTAGAACGGTCAACGCCCCGCGTTGACAGGTCGAAAGCCAAAAAGGACAGAGAAATCAGGATGGACAACTAGAACGGCCAACTTCCAAGACGGTCAATACTTCTATTGACCAGATTCCTGACCGCTTGAAGACCAAGCTTAACGCAACCCAAGCCCAACTTGGCCCATGCGTCTGCCACGACCAGTAAAGGTCTGCTCCCTTAATTTCGCACTCCCCCAAAAGGCAATCTCCATGGCAACGGTCACCGGTAGATTTAGCACGCCTCACACGAGGAAAGCGCCAAATCCTCTCCTCTGTCTGCAGCAAACCCTAGCTGTTACAAAATATAGAAGGAAGACAATCCTCCCAAGGAGCCATTACCGTCATTAAGGCCCCACACCAAGAAAGGAAACTAGTCTAGCAGAGCGTAGGAATCAAGAGCTCCTGTCAAAGGAAGGATGCCCAGCATCTCAGCTATAAAAACCCATGGAGTCCTCACTTCAAAGGACACGGCAAATTCTACTAACAAACGCGCTCCTTTATGCTAAGAATCACTCACCAAAGCCCTAGCTCTCATAAAGGCGTTCTTGAATTTACTCGGCGTTCTCACAAGCTCCCACGCTTACAGAACGCCCCTCTCTCTCTTCCTGTCACTACGTTCCTCAAGAACAGAGTGTCGGAGATCAGCACTCCTTTCGAGCCACACAAAGCCTTACGCTTCGAAAGCGTAACATCCACCACAAACAATCTCAGCATTTCTCCTTACTCTGTTTTTCCCCTTAACCTTCTCAATTATTGGAAGATTGTTTACTGACTTGAGCGTCGAGTGTTTTCGGTAGGACAACATCCCGCCAACACTTGACTTCTCATTTGTTGTAGTGGTGTGCATGATCCAGACTCGGTGAATGGAGCCGGATTCGACAATCGACTTGACCCGAACCTGTTCGAAGCTTGGATCCAAGACGCATCAAGTATCATTATTACGTTAACATTCTTGCTTATTTAACTTGAGTTTTGGATGTAATATATTAAATAATAGAATAAATAATACTTAGACTCATAAACATAGTATTACAAATAGCATAAACTATCAAACCAAACAATCCCGCACATTTACAATTTGGATGGTTTGTATCATTTGGTAGTTACGTTTGGTAAAAATCAAATAGCAATATGTGATTTGCCTGTAGATTATCCTCCAATCCATACCAAACCAATCCACTCTAGTAAAGCACAATCAAGTCCTCAAAAACTAAACATCCACAAGTATCTGATTACAATCTCTCTCGCTCGAATATGTGTTGCCCTTGCCATGACACATCACAAGTTGATCCCAACAAGACATTGGAATCAACACAAACCAAATTATGATGTTCAAACTCAATGGTAGGGGCCAAATACGTCGCTGCAGTCTCAGTTGCACAAACCAACTCACATCTCAACAATATTGTTTCTTAAACCTCCTCCCCAGATCTATGCTGTGACTATAACATGCAGGAAATTGACCTTTTTCATCTCTCTCTTTTTAACATTTAGCTCATAGAAATGGCCATTTAAAACTAAATAAGCACAAGTATTGTTAATGTTATTATTTTAACTCCCAAAGTAGATATCACAATTTTAGAATGCAAGTATTTTCAGCCTTTGGGTGATATGAAAGTGGCCGTGGCACTGATCTTTAATTTCTTGCCAGAGGCAATCAAGAAATAGAACGAGCACATATAAAAGGTAGACATGAGGTTACTACCCTGATGTCACAAGTGAGTCCAATCATATTTTGCAGTGGAGTTGGTATGGAAGTTTTCTGCAGAAGCCGCAAGAAATTTGGAGCAATAAAAAAGACCCTGGCCAAAAGTATAATTATTTGAAGGATCCTAAAGACCCTAATTCACTTGTGTGTTTTGTGACAAGGTCAGGAAAAAAGGAATATTTTAGGGTAAACAACATCCAATGGGTAAAAAATGCAGTACAATTTAAAAAGTTTTGTCCGGAGGCTAGATGAGAAAAAATCACAAGAGTGAATCATATGATTCATTACTAGATTATGATGATGGAGAAAGAGGAATTGGTGATGATAATGTTGAAGATGATGCCGAGACTATGAATATGCATGGCAAAAGATTGGGTGAGAATTTTAGAAATGAAGTAAGACCTTATAAGAATGCTAAAATGAATGCATCGCATCTAAAAGGCCCAATGGATTTGTTTATAACTCAAAAACCAGATAGAGGGGGGCAAATTGAGGCAAACAAATATAAATAACGCATGTGATAAAGAAGTAAGAGATAGAACAATTCATTATATAGTTCATTTCTTTTATCAATGTAGGATAGCATTTAATGCTGCTCGTTTGAGAAGTTTCAAATGGATGATTGAATCTATTAAAAGGTAGGTCCAAATTTAAAGCCTCCTAGCTTTCATAAGTTGAGATTACCTCGTCTTAAAAAGGAAATAGAATACACAGATAATTTGCTAAAGGGTCATAAAGAAGCATGGGCAAAACATGGTTGCTCAATTATGTTTGATTCCTAGAGATATGGGAGACAATGAATCTTGATTAATTTCTTAATGAATTGCCCTTTGGGAATAATGCTTATGCAGTCTTTTTAGGCATCTAACTATGTGAAAATTGACGAGAAAATAATAGTGCTACTTGATAAATTTGTGGAGGAAATTGGAGAGAAAAATGCTATTTAGGTGATTACTGACAATGGAAATAACTATGTATTAGTAGGAGAGTTTTTCTTGCATTGGAATTTGCTTTTTTATTTAAGTTGTTAACTCATTATATAATTTTTGTTATGTAATAAATTATATGATCAAACTTGTTTATTTGGTTTCTTTCCTTTAGGGCCTTAAGAAAACTTGTACAGGTAAAAAAAAAAATAGCACTTATATCGGACTCAATGTGCAACTCATTGTGTTGACCTCATTGTGGAGGATATTGGTAAGATTCCACATTCTAAAAGAAGTTTAAAGAAAGTCATTTCATTTATTGGCTTTATCTACAACCACACTGGTGAATGAACATGATGAAGCATTTCACAAAACAGAGTGAATTAATTAGACATGGAATCACTTGATTTGCAACAACTTTTTTAGCTTTATAATGGGTCTACAAGAAAAAGTCCAAACTTAAAACATATTTACATTAGAGCAATGGGTAAAGAGCAATTAGCCTAAAGAGTTAAAAGGTAAAAGAGCAATTGAAATAGTTCAATGGCTTCATTTTAGAGCAATGTATGGTATATTCTAAAGGTCATGGGTCCTCTTGTGTGGACTTTCTGACTTGTTGATAATGAGAACGAACCAGCCGTGGGATATATGAAGCAATGATCAGCTCTAAAGAAGTCATACAAAAGGCTTTCAATGAAAATGAAGAGAAATTCAGAAATATTTTCAAAATCATTGACAACAGATGGAAATTCTGATTTCATCATCCATTGCATACAACCAACCACTTCTTAAATGCTGATTTTTTCTACAATGATCCAGGTACTAAACTTGATGAAGAAATCACCAATGGTTTGTATCTGTCTAATCTTATACAAAGACTCATTCCAGCTATTGGCATGCATGTTAATATTATGACTGAGTTAACAATGTATAATAAGAGAAATGAAGGTCTCTTTGGCATCCTTATGGCAATTAGATCAAGAAAAACAAAAACTTCAAGTACCTATATTTTCTATTCTTATTCACTTTTATAGTCTAATCTTATTCATCCTAACTATTTACAATTTTCTATGATCTTGCAGTGGATTTGTGGAGTCTATTTGGAAATTTGGCCACAAACCTTCAACAATCTTCTATCAAAATATTAAGTTTAGCTGCTAGTACGGCTGGGTGTGGACATAATTGGAATGTATTTGAGCATGTAAGTATAATTTACGATACCTTACCAAAAGTTTATTATTAGGAAATTTTATTATCTATTATAATATTATAGTAATATTGAATTAACTCTTATTTCATTTAACAGATTCATGACAGAGACAGAAACAGGCTTGATCATCAAAGATTACATGATTTGGTTTATCTCAAGTACAATCAAACTCTTAAAATTCACCATAATATGCAAAAATGTCATTGATCCTATCAAATTTAATGACATTGACAAAAGTAACGAGTGGCTAATTGGAGAAATGGAAATTACTACATCAAATGTGAAGGATGATTTGGTTTATGAAGATGATAACTTGACGTGGGGTGATATGGCAAGACCATCTAGGGTTAAGGAGGTGATGATATACACTAGACAACAAATACGATCAAGAGTAGGTACAAAGGCGTCAAATTTTAGAGCAACAGGAGTACAGCAAGAAGAGGATAATTTAGATGAAATTGAGGAGATTGATGCATATAGATCTAGTGATGGATGTGATAAAGGCATATTTAATGATGATGACGATATTAGTGATGATGATGATGTGGGAGATTTCGACGATAATTAGATTTGAAGTTTCTTACGATTATAATATTATATTTGATGACTAATACTTTACTGACCACATTGTGTGTAATGACACAACACTTATATATATGTATATTAATTATTATTTTTAATTGTTTGAGATTTAATTGATATTTTTTTCATACAGCATGTTGGCAAATTTATTTATATTTCAATAAGTGCCTCACTTACCTTCAACAAGTGCCTTGCATAGTGCCTAGCGCCTCGAGCAATATAGAGTCCCAGTTACTTGGCTCATCTAATGCCTTTGACTAACACCGCTTTGATGCACTACGATACCTCATTGGCGGTTGAGAGATTGAACACCATGTTCCACATTATAGAGGATTTAGGCATTTATGAGATTTTCAATGGTATGCGTTGCCCTACCCCAACTTTTACAATGAGGTATCTTTTTTTTTGCAACCCCAAAATTTCAACTAAATTTATCATAGTTCACGCAAGGATGCCGGGAATTTTATCAGAAAATTATTTCTATTGGGTTGGATTTTCTTGAGCAGTGTATATGTTGAGCGCATGGCAAAGTATTTGCATCATGGACTAACCTCTGTACCTTGTTCTCTTCACAATACTTTGCAGATTCATCTGGTGGCATATCAGAAAGATTTCTCTCTAAGGAACCACTAAATGGAATAATTGGCTCAGCCCCATGCTCCTGCACCCTGGTAAATTTACCACAAAAAAGTACAACTGGATAAGCATCGTTTACATGAAGTTAACCTGCCAGAAAATCTTGAAGAACATGAAAAACAGAAAACAGGAATGAAAACTTAGCATGAAGATATGGAAGAACAAATACTAAAGGGAGAAAACAATAATAATTGGCACAGGATTGAGCAAATACAACAGTTGTTCCATCCTATTTGGTCGTCAACTTTTCAAATTTCAATTAAGTGCATGTACAACTAGAGTACAAACTTTAGCAAGTAATATGTTTTATCGACAACTATCCATTCTTTTAATATGTTCAGCAATCATCAGCACATTTAATTTCTTAACCCAAGGATGAGTACGTGCTTGTTTTATTAAGATCAGATCAGATATTATTCAGCTTAGTGAAAATGAAAGATGAGAGAGAAGATAGAGCAAGGTGTGTGTGTGTGTTGTGTGAATGAGGGAGAGAGAGAGAGAGAAAACAGGCAGTTGTTCAATCGTGCCCTACTCCCAGCCACCTATAATAAATCCTTGAATAAAATATAGTGACCGGAGTTCGATGGACTTACAAAATGCAAATAATAACCCTCCTTGCAAAACCTGCCGTTAAGATGGAGCATGGCCATCACGCATGCCCATCTTCACAAAAATATGATGAAAGTGAGAAAAGCCAAGTCCCATGGTCACAATATCTAATTACTGGACAGAAGACTTAAAATTATGATATCAACCTCTCCTTGATAAAATTATGATCGGTCCCCGTTATGCTTTTGGAGCTGTTATGTTGAGCTGCATTTGTTTAAGGTTGCTTTCTGTCAGCATAAAGCATCATTCTTCTGCCATGACATAGGCCCAAATTCAACATTGATTTCTTCAACCACAAATCAAGCCACAAGTGCTTTGAGCTATTGCAGTGCACTCAATTTCTGCACTTGACCTTGCAACAACATTTTGGTTCTTGCTCCTCCATATGTTAATTTTTAATGATAATGGTAAAATCTGTGTATGCTTCAATCCTCAAGACCATGATCTGAGAAGTAAAGCAAGTTACCAATGCGCAGGTTTTTTGTATCAAAAAAGCGGCTCTGCCTCCATAAACAATGTGTATCATACATATATTGGCTAACTACAGTTGACTGCAAAGGCAATGTCAGGGTTGTGAGAGAAAAATCAATTGCCCACCAGCAGCATTAAAATATTGGTATTGGTATTTTCCCCGGCTATGTTGGGTGGTATGTATCAATATTAGGTACTGCAGACTCACCAAGTTTTTAATTTCTGTGACCATTTCAAAACTGAATTTTATACTAAAATTTGACCCTATTTAATTATAGATTTACATATTTAGAAAATTTTTAGTCAGTTGTCAAAATTGTGCTTATATCCTCCTTGGTCATAAAAAAACAAACCCAAACAGACCACAAAACATCTGAATTCAGGATCTAAAGAAGAAAAAAATGGGCAACATATATCAGATAATGTGGTGCTAATATGACTACATATCGTGATAATTTACCGGCTTTGAAAAATATCATCATTGTGATCTCTTTATTGATAAATATCAGTAGATATATAATAATTGCTGATATTTTGATCTATGCAACTAGGCTTTGATTCGTTTTCCTATCAACCTCCTAACCACCACCACCCTTTCTGGAGATGAAGACATGCCTCCATAGTCCAGCAAGTTCACAACCAAGTATGTTAGTCTGTTGGAGCAAATCTAGTGCATAATTCCTCTCTAGACATAAATATCATCTCAATGAGTCACTCAAACCCAGCGAAGTACCTCAATTTTCCTAGGTCCTTTATTTCAATATCTTTTTTCACAAATCAGACTTCAACGGAGAAAGCCCTTTCCCATACCATCTTACCAGCTGAGATTATGCCATCCACAGAAATAGTGAGTAATTCAATATGGAAAAAGCACCTTTTTTTGTAAACAATGTATGATCAACACTACTGTATTTGTACCCCCTGATGTATTCAATTTGGCTATTTTGGTGAAGGGTCCCTAATAGTCAATACCATATGTTTGAGTGGAACCATTTGAACCAATTTAAGATTGTACCTCCCATAGAACCATCAGCTGTGTGCTTCACCATAAACACCAATTTGGAACCCATACATCTCGTCTAATGGAAGTTCTCTGAGTAATTGGGTGTCATTTTCAAGGGTCCAATTCATCTATCAAAATACATCCTAATATATATTTGTATTGTGAGGTTTTGCTAACCATATTTCCTAATACCAAGAACTTATCACTATATGCTACGTATCATGGACACCAACACAGACATATTGACACAGTATTCTTTTAAAAATGAGGCCATGATAATTTGAGGACACAAACTAAAATTAGAAGCATATTTAAACATGAGATAATATAATTTGTCCACAACACAAATTTATACTAAATTCTTAATAAAAATATATATCCCTTGCTTCATCATCAAACAAATTTATAGATACGCAAGTGAGTCAACATAAAGTAGTCGAGCTATAGCATGACTCACACAATGAAAACAAAAGACAAGCATTCAAGTTTTTAATTATTACTATATTATAAAATGATTCTAATTTTCTCTAGTGTATACCAAGAACTATATTTTTATTCAATATCATAAAACAACCCAACATTTTCAAAACATCGGAGTCAAAAAGAAATATAATAAAACATTTGACACGTATTGGAGTGTAAGCCAAATATCAATGTTTGTGCTTCTTGAGCGATATGTATCTATAAAGGTATCCTATCATGACATATTGGTTGGTATGTATAGGCCTTTTTGTTTTTATTTGCTTCTTAAAAGCTTAAATCTATAAGTTTAAAATATATCACATATGTTGTAGAGGTATGAAATATACAAAAATCAAAAGTTTTGGGAGTATTTTTGCAATGAACTAGGATGATATCAAACTCAAGTTTCAAATACTTGACAAAAACTTTTCTAATATATAAATATATGATAAAAGATGTCAAATTTAATATATAACTCAATTTTAATGAGCTAACAGGGAAAAAAACTTACGTCCTTGGCGTCTGATAACGATACATATCACCTAGTTCACCGCAACCAATGTTGAAATTGATATTTTATTCCATGCTCCCATTTCTGTCTATAGCATTCCATCACCTTGGGTATGAATAAGATTTCTTATAAATATATGATGAAAGAGATCAAATTTAATATATAACTCAATTTTAACCGGCTAATGAGGAAGAAAAAATAGCATTCTTGGGGTCTGATAACGATATATATTACCCGATACCACCGCGACCAATGCCAATATTGATATTTTATTCTATGCTCCCATTTCCTTGTCTATAGCATTCCACCACCTTGAGTTTGAATAAGATTCCTTATAAATGTATAATAAAAGAGGTCAAATTTAATATATAACTCAATTTTTTAATGAGCTAACAAGGAAAAAAAACTTGCATCCTTAGCATCTGATAACAATAAATATCACCTAATACTGCCACGATCAATGCTAATATTGTTATTTTATTCCATGCTCCCATTTCTTCGTCTACAGCATTCCACCACCTTGGGTCTGAATAAGATTCCTTACATCCCTATGGAATAGATACAAAATCTATAGAAGAGATAAAATCTTTATAGTAGACTAATTAGAGCATAAAATATCATAGGACAAAGCTAAAAATAAAACCTTTTGTTGTCAAACACCTTTCCAAAGAGCTAAAAGCAAATCAAGATTGTCTACTAGCAGACAAATAGGAAGTGAGTCAACGGGGAGTAATGGAATGAGACATACCAATAAAAGGTGATAATGATTGGGAAAACTAGATCTAAGGAAGGCACTTCTCTAGGTCAAGGACTTTCAATGATTTTCTTCTTGCTAAGGAAGAACACCTTCCCATTTTCTTCATGGAACAGATTCCTTCACTTCCTACCTCCTGCAACCCCCCAAAACCTCCCATTACTTTCATCACCTGCACCACTTAACTGATTCACAAGGGAAGAGGTGAAAACGTTGCGCCTACCATAACACCACGGTCAGTGTCCTCATTATAGCAATGGTAATAAAGTAAGGTTTATCTTCTCCAGCGGACTCCACGAAAAGAAAAATAGGTGGCAACCTAAAGTGCTCTATCTGAAGGTGGCAATGACACAAGTGCAATGTAGGTGAAAACTAAATATCTTAGCCATTGGTGACTGACTTTGACCATCAAGTCATTGCAATAAAGGCTAGTGCGCATCACTCCCAACTTTGATGGTGTTCTTTATGGCACTCACTGGATGTATCACTTATCCTGCTCCTCTGAACATCGCATCCATGCTAACATGCTTTTTGAGTAACAATGATCAAACTTGTACCCATTATGTATCGCCAAATATCCAATGCATAAAGCAAGCACAACCACACACCTTTGGGGGCAAAACAAATGATTTCTTCCTTTCAAACAGTTCTACGGGAGTTACATAACCCCATACCAAAGAAGGCATCATGTTCATAAGATATACAACAGAAATCCTTGCACCATCCACATTAGGGCTTGTGGACACTAAATATCAAAGATCTTCCAATGTCGAGAAGATGAGGTTCTTCCTCTGCAATTCCATTTACACAGGTTTTATGATGAATAATCTTGTTGCTTCCCATGTTAAAGTTTGTCCAAATAATTTGATAATATGCAGAATTCACTCAGTTACTATGTACATGTATGGATAAAAAAAATTATGCAAAAAAGACACAGACATGCGAATTAAAACAAAGTAAAAGAAACTGAAACCAAATGAAAATGATTAACCATCATAAAGAAAATGTTTGTGCGTCACCTAGTAACTCTAGAATATTTTAAAACATCAATGTCTACAATGTTGACTTCATTGTATTGAGCAATGTGAAGCTTAGAATGCATGGCTTGCTGTCTCTTGCCATAGGTTTTAGGGGGAAGAAAATGCCAAGGATGACAGTAGATGAAAGGGGGCTTTTAGATCCCCTAGGAGGCAGTGGTTGAGGACAAGAAAGACAAACAGAGGTGCAGACTGCAGAACAAGATAATAGAATAAAGGGATGAACAAGGGAAACAAGGAGGAGAGAAGCACAGAGAAACGGGTTACTGGAGACCTCATTTTTATTGGATGCTTGCCAGATAATCAGTCCTATTTTGCTTTAAGGGTGAAGACCATGGATGAAAATATTGGTAACGGTTGTGAAACATTAGTATCTGACACATTGGATAATACATATCAATATTAAATATATTGGTAAAAAAAACGATATCTAAAAATAATAAAATAACATGTAAATATCGTCTGTATTAGTCAATATTTTGGCCAAATATTTGGTATATAGACCAATATTTTGAAAATCGGATGATATATGATGACATATCGCCAATACAGAAACATATCATAATTTTGCTACTATATTGGGAAATAACGACCAGAAGACCCAATATCGATATATATCAGCCAGTATCTTCATCCATACTGAAGACCAATAGACTTCTTCCATTGGAAGTATATATAGGACTGGATGTAAGGGTGCAGATAAAAAAGCCATGCACCCTTTCTACTAGACCACTCTAAATCTCATTTCTCCCATACCATTGTAATTAACAATCAAATAGCAATAACTCCAACCATTCCAGAGCCTAACTAAAAAGAAAAACTCTACTTACTATCATCCCTCATTCAATAGAAGCTTCCATCTCAGTTTACTAAAAATATTTTTTACAAGAAAAAAGGAGCCTTCTAACCAGGCAGAGGGATAGCATTTCAATTCCACCTTAAACAAATTAGATGATCTACTTGCATTGAATTATGTCCTTCCATCACTGCTCATGTTTGACCTTAGAATGTTGACTTTTGAACTTTAACCTGGTCTGCTTGACAAGAATTGTCTATGATCCACCCCAAACTATGTCACCCAAGAACAAGTTCTATTAGAATGGAACTTTTTCTATGTATGGCTCCAATGTGCGAAAAAGCAACCTGCCAGTCCTAAGTCTCTCCAAACAAAGTACAAAAAGCTACTGTTGCTCCTAAATTTGGAAGTTCTATGTCATTCATAGAAGGCGCCAGAAGGACTTGACTCAACAAGTGTTAATAGAAGTGGGCTGAAAAGTGATTTGCAAGCATTAATTCCGCTTGCGAGCCCCAGTATCTTCACTATTTTGCCTCTGTTTCTGCCTTACTATTCTGCATTGAAGAAACCTTGTCTCATCATTGCGGTGATTTCGGCATAGGAAGTCTCACCAATTGATACAGCACAAGATTCAAGGATGACCGACTCCTCTTTCACAGATTCGGACTAGTGATATATTATTGTTGAAGGGTCAAGGTAAGGCCTTTTTTTTGCCATAATAAAAAACAGATTTCTATTTTAGTAATGGAAGTTTGCATAAAAAGAAAGGGTGTACATTCTTCTGATCCACATCCTCACATGCACACACTCATGGACCCTTCCAATGTAGCAGAAAAAATGTTGAGTAGTCCTCTTTCTCTATCTCTGTTTTTCTATGGCGTTCCTCTGCAACTCTTTCTTTGCTATTCCTGGCTACAACCACTGCCTCCTATGGTGTCAGATCTGAAAGCAGGCCTTTTTATCTACTCCCTTTCCTCAGCATTTTCTCCCCCCCCCCCATATGCATGGCAAGTGACAGTCACCTGAATGTTAAGCTTGAAATTGCTTAAAACAATGGACTTAACATCAAAAGGGTGTTTTAAATGATCCTGATGGCACCATCTAGGCAAGGCATTGGCATTTTCATTATGAGAATTATATTTTAATTTTATTTTAGTTTCTTTTAATTGGATTAATTATACATCTATGCATTCCACTTAATTAGATTGATCCATATATCTACATAATATCGAAAGAGTTAGACTAACCACTTGGTCCCACTAACAACTGGTGAGCTTGACTCTAATATAAGAACCCTTTCTTTCAATGCTTGGGTTAGGAAAAAGGCCTGGGGGCAGTTATTGGGCTAGTAGTAGTACTGCTTGAGCTGTTAACAACAGCATCAGTGGTGCCTCAAGATCAATGCTATGTGGTCCTTTAACACACTCCAAACATACAAAAGTCAATCTTAATCACCCAAAAAAGCAACACATGGCTTTGACAAACACTAATTTATCCTAAAGGAGCGGACAATAAAAGTTCAGAAATACCCATAAATATCCATCATAACTAATTAGAGAATGCAAACTGAATGATCTTCCAAAAAGCTGTCCTCCCGGCATTTAAACCAATTGTCCCAGAGAACAACCATAATGCCATCCAATAAACTTGGAACCTCTCCCACAGACATTATGGGAGGGGTTGATCCGATTCACCTATGTCCAGTACAATCCGGTGAGGTCAAGCAATCACTCAAGACATTTTTTTAATATTGATGCTGAAGCTTCTTGTTTGGCAAAGGGGTAGATTTTTCATATTACAAATTCCAAACTACGGAAATTTTATTAGCCATAAACCACACCAAAATCACCATCATTATCTGGCGCTTCTTAAGGCACAACACAATTTTCTGTCAACTGGAGTTTATAAGCAACACAGTAGAATCTCATACCATCTTCAATCTGACACAATATAGACAAGGTCATGCCTCCAAAGGTAACCAAGAAGCCCATGCCAACTTGAATTATCATCCAGCACTCCATTTTAGAAAGAAAAAATACAACCTAATATACAACCCCCGGAAAGGAGAAAACTTTGCCTCAAATTAGTAACCACGGCAAGGTTTCCCCTTAGAATTCCAAGATCCTCCTATTCTCCACTTCTGCAACCAAAACAGCGCATTCTTTAACTTTTTCTTGCGATGGTTAACTCATTAAAGCAACTATATTCTCTGAACAATACAATTGCCTCTTCTAGGTAACGCTATCATCAAGCTGCATGCCACAACACTTCGACCCAGATTTGTTAGAGAAGCTGGTCTACTCAAGCACCGACAGGATCTCCATCTAAGCTTTAGTTCATGGACATATCTTACAGAACTTGTTCTAGCCTTAACATACACAAAATTGGCACAAGCTTTTGCTTATAGGGTGACCTAGTGCACGATATTTTCAGCATTAAAGGGCTCTTGGGAGGATTTGGTGTACACAATCTTATTACTTCATTGTAGACAAGCTCGTTTTCATGTTTTGTACATATGACCTCTAAGAAAATGAGAAAACCTTACCATTTCTTATTATGACAATAAATCCACCCAGAAAATTGTGGATTTTTTTTCCCCTGTCCACTTTCAAAAAATTGTCCCAAGATTTTTAAACCCTTATAAATAGATGAGATCTCATGGGTACAGCAAAAATCCTACCATTTTCCGCCACACTACTCCACCTTGATACTCATGCAATCTTAAAGAAGGCCACCATCTTTCAAATTTCTATATGAATTGGAACCCTATGCAAGCTTCTCAGCAACCTCATAGACTTAGCAAGATTCCTAACAAAGTCACATACTAGAGGAAAATTCCCACTAACTACTTCGCAACAGCTCCATTATAGATCACACAATCTCTCTTCCATCCATCCCTCAACTTTTCAAGATTTATAACATCATAAGTCCCCCAAAGCATGGCCGCCA
>JAOVVI020001441.1:602-24402 GCA_028571085.2 Nepenthes alata
AGTTCGTAGATGATCCGTCCACGTTGAGAACACATTCTGACACTTCCAAGTGGTGATATGCGTCCTCAGTGGGATGCTCATTGAAGATCGATGTCGTGGCCTCGACGATGAAGTCGGCCAGAGCCTACCCTTTGATAGCTGGCCTCGGCTGGAACTCAATGTCAAACTCTTCCAACTTGATGGCCCACTTAACTAGCTATTCAGAAATGCGAGTTTTTAGAAAATGCTCTTCAGTGACTAGTCAGTAAGAACGATCATGCGATGAGTTTGGAAATAAGGTCTCAGCTTCCAGGCGGAGAAGACGAATACTAAAGCAAGCTTCTTAGCGCGCGGGTAGCATGTCTTTGCACCGGTCAACGTCTACCTCACGCAGTAGACCCGCTGCTGAGAGTCGGAGTCCTAGCGCATGAGGACAAAGCTAAGAGCTACCTCTGACACTACCAGGTAGATGTACAACTCTTCTTCGCCCCTAGGTGACGTTAGCAACAGTGGATTGGCCAGGTACTACTTCAACTCATCGAAGGTCTCCTGGCATTCCGCAATCCATTGTAAACCGTTTGATTTAGTCACACTTAGAGTATTGCAGAAATGTTGATACTCGAATGCTGATACTTGTCCCCTGACTTTGCCAAGAAGTGGGATAGTGCTGCCGGTTGTCCGATTAGCCTCTGGACATCTTTGATGCTCCAAGGTTGAGGCATGTCCGTGAGGGCCTTGATCTTCTCTGGGTTTTCTTTGATTCCTCGTTGAGAGACGATGAAACCCAGGAACTTTCCTGAGGACACTCTAAAGGCACACTTTGAAGGCTTTAACATCATTTGGTGCACACTGAGTACCTTGAAGGATTCAGCCAGATTGCGAATAAGGTCGTTGGTGGTCCTGCTCTTGACGAGTATATCGTCGATGTACACCTCTATATTGTGGCTAATCTGCTTCTCAAATATCTTGTTCACGAGCCTCTGATAGGTGGCACCCATATTTTTTACACCGAAAGATATGACCCTATAGCAGTAGGTGCATTGGTTTGTCATGAACGATTTGTGCTCCTCGTCATTTGGGTTCATCCAGATTTGATTATAACCCGAGTATACGTCCATGAAACTCAGTAACTCGTGTTCAGAAGTCGAGTCCACCAATAGGTCGATCTTAGGTAAATAGAAGCTATCTTTTGGGTAGGCTTCGTTGAAATCGGTAAAGTCGACACACATTCATAATTTTTTATTGCTTTTCTTTACTAGGACAATGTTGGAGAGTCAATTCGGGTATTGGATTTCTTTGATGAGATGGCGTCCAGCAGTTTTTTCACCTTCCTCGGATGGCATTGAGTTTCTCCACTGAGTGATTCCTCCGCTTTTGCCTGATGCGCTTGTGGTCGGGATCAAAATCTAACTTGTGGACCATTACTCCGGGTGAAATCCCATGCATGTTAGCGGGAGTCCACACAAAGATATCAGCGTTCTGTTGCAAGAATGCTATCAGCTCGTCACGTAGTGTTTTGGTAAGTGAGCCCCCAATTTGTACGTACCTCTTCGGCTCCTCCGACTTCAGTGGAACTAGATCGGTTACCTTGACAGACTATGCCTACTGCAAGGTTGCTTCATCTCGATGGTCTAGTTCTCTTGTTATCTTTACGCTGCCGCTTGAAGCAATCTGGGATATGTAACATGTTCGCCCAGTGACTTAGTCACCCAACACTTCATCGATACTGCACGTTATCAAAAACTTTATTTTGAGATGCGGTATTGAGGTGACGACTCTAAACGCTGCTAGGCATAGCCCTCCTATAATAGGGTTATTTACGGAAGGCAGGTCAACGACCAAGAATGTGAGTGTACGACTCGCCATTATTGGGTACATGCCTAGGGTGATCTCTAACTGGATTGCTCCTTGGATGGCTACTGGTTCATTGTCAAGGCCATATAGCGGGTCTTCGGCAAGTTTTAATTTACTCTTTTTAGACCAAGCTTAAAAAATGTCTCAAGATAAAGCAAATATTTAAAACTTTCATTATCGATAAAAACTCGTTTCAGTTGATAGTTTACAGTATCATCTGAAACGGGTGCAGATATAATAAGGGAATCAGTGTCGGGGGAGATTACATAATCCATGTCATTATCACTAAAGCTAATGATATTCTCTTCCACTCGCTGTTTCTTTCGCCCAACTTGTTGCTCATTGTAATTTGCGTGGGTCTTGGCCGGCTGGATTGTTATCATATTGACCACTCCAACCACGACCGGTTCCGTAGTTGGGATGGCTCTGGTCCTTTCCTGCCTAAGGTGTCAAAACTCTGTCCAGGGTTCATGACAAACTTGGTGAGGTGGCCCCTCCAGATAAGCTCCTCTATCTCCCGCTAGAGCGTCTTATAGTCATCCATGGAAGGTCTTGGAGATCGATAAAAATCGTAATACTTAGTTGGATTTCTACCCTTCGCTCTCTTCAGTGGCTTGGGCCACTTGAGGAACTTCTCTCCACGGATCTGCATAAGGACATTGGATCGCGTGACGGTCAGAGGAGTAAGGTTAATCGGCTCATACTCCTTCCGCTCCAGCACTTCAGTCCTGTGTTGCTTCCTACGGGGATGATCAACGCCATCGTGCTTCCTCTTTCCCTCGGCCGGGAAAGAGCGAGGCTGGTCGGTTCTATTAGAACGCTTTACCTCATTAGCTTCTTCGGCCGCTGCGTAGGCCTTGGTGATAGATTTTACTTCCTGAAAGGTCTGTGGATTTTTGTATATCATGTGCCTGAAGAAGTCTCCGTATGTCAACATAGAGATAAAATTTCCAAGTTTCATCTCCTCAGTGAGCTTGTGGATCCTTTTGACCTCTATGAAGCGAATCAGGAACTTTCTCAGATTCTCTTCCTGTCTTTATTTGATATGGGAGAGATGTCATGGCTACTTCTCTTCCTGATGGTTGGAAGCGTACTGCGCTAGGAAGAGATCGGTGAGCTCACGAAAGCTCCGGATCAAATTTGATGGGAGCCGGTGGAACCAGATGTGGGTGTCTCCCTTTAGAGTGAAACGGAAGTAACGACACATCGATGCATCCTCCAAGCCCTGGAGACTCAAATGGGTGCGAAAGTGACCTAGGTGATCCACGGGATCAACGCTTCCATCATAAGAGTCCAGAGTTGGCATCTTAAACTTTGCCGACAATGAGCTGCTCAAGATCTCAATCGTGAAGGAAGATATGTCTAGATCAACGGCGTGTTTGTCATCTTTGAACACGTAGTTCCAAATCTTCTCAACTCTTGCCTCCACTTGGGAGGCGTTTCCAGATCTCCTGGAGTTGAGGTAGGTCCTCAACTCTATTCTCTCAACAGTGCGGCGCGTAGATGGTCGGCTACTGCCCTGATGGATCGCACTATCCTGGAGGTTCCATCCTGAGCCTGAGGCCTAGGCTCCTCCTAAGAGTATCGGAGATTTCTCCATTCTAGGCTCTCGTTCGGAGTCCTGCGACCCAAATGTCCTTCGAGCCTTGGACGGCTCTGGGTGTTGGAGGCCTCCAAAACTTGAGTTCCGCCTAAACTCGTGGTCTTCTTGGTTGGCTTCTTCTGCCTCCCCTCCGGGAAACCGGAGCAAAAACTACGAAAGGTGGAGCCCTCTGCTTTTTTTCCTGGCGGGTGCAAAGCATTTGGATCATTTCATTCATGTTGCTCATTTGCTCCACCAGGTTCTAGAAGAATGATGCAGGTACCCTATTGACCAAGTTACCAGTAGAGTGGTTCTGGTCGGGTGAGATAGCATCTCTAGCGAGACCACTAGCTTATACTCTGGTGTTCAACATTCTGTCTGATGATACTGATTGTGAAAGACGAAGGTGGTTGTAAAGATGAAAAGTGGTAGGCTTTTTGTAAACTTCCCACAGACTGTGCCAATGATGCGTCATGGATCTAAATTTTGAACAGATTCGAGTGAGGTTGTTCGTCTGAGTCCGACTCCTTCCATTGAGTTTGGATCCTGCATACCATAATTACGAACGAGAGGTCAAGTGACGACGGAATGTTATCCCACCGAAAATACTCTGACGCTTAAGTTAATAAACAACCTTTAAAGGGCAAAAGGTGGATGCAAAGAGATGCAATATGAATGCGAAGGGTGTTTGTGGGAGTGGGATTGCTCTCGTAGACAGAGAGACTTTGTGTGCTCGTGAGGAGTAAGGTTCTCTAAGTATTGAGTTCGTTCGGAACTAGCAACACAGGGGGAGAGAGAGAGAGCATGGAGTTACTCGAGTGACTGAGAGGTTGAGAGATTTGTTGTAGTTTTGGAGCTTTTGTGCGCAAAGAAGGCGATGCCATTGAAGGAAGCTTTCATGGCCTTTTATAGTCATGGCCCTAAGCTATCTTCCTTGCACAGAGGAGTTTGATACCCGCGTTCTATTGGAATTATTGTCTTTTCTAGCGTTGGTGCCTTTATGGTTGTAATGGTCAATGTGTTGATTCCATTCCTTCTGCGTTCTGTAACCGCTAGGGTTTCCAATAGATAGGGAGCGGGTTCTAGAGGTCACCGTTACAGGAAAACTTGCCTTCTTTGGAGGCGCGCGAAATTAGGGGAGATGACCGTTGTGGCTTGAGGATGGACATGTAGACTAATTTAGGCTTGGGCCGTGTGAGTCCTAGCCCTCAACCTGTCTACTGGCCACTCTTCCGATCAATGGAAGTGTTGACCATTCTGAACTCTGATGGGCCATCCTGATTTTAGGCCTTCACTGGCTTACTAGCCTTTAACTGGTAAACAGTAGCGTTGATCGTCTAGGCAAAAATAGGCCGTTGAGGATTTTGACTATTTCCTCCTTTGTGGGCTAGCCTATTACAGGCGTACCAATCACTTCTCATGAAGGTGACATTTCAATCAGTCAAAAATCAAACAGTAAAAATTTAAATCTTGACAACCCTACAAATCCATGTTATTTGAAAAATAGAGATAACCTTAGCAGTAATTTAGTCATAGATCTTCTAACCGTTGAAAACTACTTCACTTGCTCGAGATCCATACATCGAGCCTTGAGAACCAAGAGTAAGATAGTGCTCATCGATGGAACCATACCAAAACCTTCAAACCTAGAATATTTTTAGATGAAACTTAGGAATACTGCAATGATATGGTCGTTTCCTGAATCCAAAACTCTATTAGCAACACCATCAAGTCAAGTATTCTCTTTGATGATTACGTAACTAAAGTCTAGTAGGAGCTCAAGAATCCCTTCAATCAACAAAATAGACTGCAAATATTTTAACTTAAAAAATTTCTTGCTAGCATTTTTTAGAAACTTGATTACTAGCTGTGAGTACAAAAAATTGAAGATCCTATTGGATAGGTACCAACAGGATTGTGTTATGCAGGTTTTTTTTTTTTTGTGATTAAACAATAATATGAAAATATCAATGATTAAATTATGTTATTGGATTCTCTTCCTCCTATAAATAAAGTGTTCCCTATTGTTTAGCAACAAGAGAAGCAAAATCAAATGTCATCTTCCATCCCTACATTTTAATCTATGGCTATGACTACCAAAAGAAACATTAACTATACTAGAAATACTACTAATCAAAGAAGGGAGAGACTTTTCTGCGCTTATAGTCAAATTTTAGGACATAATCTCAAAAATTACTTTAAGGCGGGAAGAGATGAAATTTCTATTTATACCTACGATAACCAACCAGTACACTTGATTAAAAGGTTTTATAAGCTCAAAAGGTCTCCTCTAGAACATAAATTTCACGACAAAAGGAAAAATTTGAATGCCTTTGTGAATTAGTCCAGTCTCCTAATTGATTGTGATACATGAAAATAAAATAACGATAAAGTGGCGTTAACCAAAGCTTAAATTCAGTATTTATTATGTATACTCCAACCAAAGGACATCCCCACTCCTTTGGGCTTAGTTAATCAAGTTCAATCCACTATAAACTCAAGAAAAATCGAATCTTTAGAGATGATAGATAGTTTCATTTGTCTGCTTTCTTAAAGAAAAATCTTTAAAACAAATATGTACATCCTGCTTTATCAAACTTTCGAATGGAAATGGATCTCCAGTGACTTGTATTAGAACTATTGAACTCTCAAACAAAATTATGTTAAGAGATGTTTTTCCACGTTCCATCTTTTTCTTTTAACCTAATTTTAACTAGAAGGCTTACTAGTACTCTCAATTGTCATCTTATATTTCTTTGACTCATGCTTTATCTATGATCTTTTATCATGGACAGCAATTCAGATGGGTGAAGTGAATAATAGTCTATATCATCTACAAGATATGGCCTCCCTAACTCGTTTAAATTCGATGTTGTAATAATGCCACTATTACCGCCGGCTCTCCCATTTCTAGTATTTGGCAACTAATGACCATGAATAAAAGACAAAAACAAAAAAGAATCTCCAAGTACATTAGATACTTGGCATGTAACACCATGTTGGTCTACTATTATTCTACACTCTCGGCAAAGCACTAGGATAACCACTCTAGGCTACATTGATCATACGCCGAAACATACAAATTATAAATTCACTAATTTATATCTTATAAATAGTACATCATATGCCAAAATAATCTTCCACCTTAGGGTTGAATGTAAACATACCTATATCATGCATTTTAAGAATCAGATTTTTATCATAGAAGTATAAAATACTCATAAATAGGCTTTGAAATTCATTTAAATGCTAGCCCAACAATAGTGTGACGTTTGAATGGAAATTTGCTTTGCCAGCCATATGTTGCATGAAAAATGATAAAAATTGAGTCAAATGAACATGAAATTAATCATATCTCCTATACCTTACTTGTTACATTATTTCATAACTAAAATTAATAAAATATAAGAAAAATCTTATAGATTCTTATTAACAAATATCATGAAATAAAGCGTCTAACGGTAAACATTTCACTTGCAACGATAAAAATGTTCAAAAATAATAAAAATTTTACTTAACTCTAGACACATAAAAATGTTGACTCAATAAATACCAATGACCATCATTGCTATTCTTAGAATAAGGTACAAAGTCCTTGTGGATTCAAAGTAGAGAAGAAAACTAGGCATCTAACTCTTATATAGGGAACATCACTTAGTAAGAAAATGATTAAAGATAGGGGCCAAGGGAACTGATTCATGATCCATACTTAATTCCATTAATGTTGAAGTAATTACAAAATTAATGAAGAACTAATATGAAGAGTTAATTACAAAATTAGATGGGCTAACATAGTGTGAATCAAGACTCTAGAATAACTATATCCCATCCTAAATTAATTACAATAGTAATTATAAGATAAAGTTTACCTACAACTTAATAAAAAATATGAAAACATGCATAAAAGAATTATCAATTAAGTGTAAGAATAATCAAGGCATTCACAAACACAAATAATTAGTATTATATTTATATTTAATATCATGTCTCTGACCCTGAAATTGAGTTTATTAATTTCTTAGTCTGTTTTTTTTAATATCAATAAAAACTTAATTAATTATTTTATCAATTTAAAAATCTAAAACAAATACCAAATTATAAACATACAAATCAAATACTATCAAACAGTTTGATATAATATAATAATCAAACTATAATATTTAAATGTCACATCAGAAAATATTAATAATTATGTGGCATTAAAATCAAGTTTAGTAATTATTTAGTCCATTTTTTAATATATGTAAAAATTTAATTATTTATTTCATCAATTTAAAAATCCAAAACGAATGCCAAAATACAAATCTACAAATTAAATACTAACAAACAACTTGATATGATATAATAATAAAACCATAAGACCCAAATGTTATATCAAAAAATATTAACAGTTATTTGGTATTAAATCATATATAAGAAAAAAGTATTTTAACTAATATCAAAGTATCAAAATTATACTATATATGAATTTACTATTTAACTATTATAGTTTCAACCTCATCATCATAGGCCCAATAAAATATGGATCTAAATATACAATAATTCTAAAAAAAATAAATTTGCATACAAAATGTAGCTAAATAAAATTTTCAAATCTCCTCTATCTAATCATACAAATAAATTTGAGCTTACTAATCTAAAGAATTAGCAAATATATAGATCAAAGTGAGTCTAACGCCCACTAAATAATATACATATTTTTATATACGGGTATATATCAACGATATGCAATTATACTATGATCAAAAATCTAAATTATAAATAAATTATTTTTTGATAAATCAACAGAAAATCAAATACAAATGATTAATTAAAGAATTGTATGATAACATAAATAATGCCAATATCTATATATTTATACTCGAACATGTCAAATTGTGTAAATATGTAAACATATGCTAAAATTATACTAACATACAAAATAACTAATTATCGGGAATGACTTTAATAATAAAAAATAAACATTAAAATTAAGGTTCTGATTGCTTTCACTAGGTAAAAGTCATACGTCACTATTTATAACATGTAGATAGGCCGACTATATATAATCCCTTTGGTCAAGGGTGAATGTTGCTTTTCTAACTATTGAATGAAAGGTTTGACCTTTAATTTATTAATAATATATTAAGATATATCTGAATATATTTTGTTAATTTATTATAAGAGTTCATACTTTATCAAACTGAAAATTTTACTCAAATACGAGCATTTCTTAGTTTTTATCGTATTAGAGAAAAATATTTTCTTTATTAAAATTTGTATAAATTTTGCTTATATTTTCTCAAATATATAATTTGCATTAAAAAATATAAACATGAAGAAATTTTAATATGTAATTTAAGAACATTTGGAAATGATATTGTATGATTTATAAAAATGTAAAAATTATTATGCAGAAACTTTGGTAAATTAATATAGCTCAAGTGATTTTATCAATTTCTTTTAAATCTAAAATATACATGAATAGTTATATAAAAATTTAAAACATGTAAAATATATATATATATATAACTTGAAGACATATAAGAATATTGAATAGAATTTAAAGGTATGCAAGAATAATATGTACAAATTTAGCACTTAAACATAATTTTCATAGATTTAAGATAAATATTTTATAAAAGTTTATGAATTTAGAGAGGAATTATATTTATTTAAAGAATAATTATTTTAAATATAAAAATAATATATGCACGAATATTTAAAATAAAAGTTGCTAAAAAAATTAGAAATTTAGTCAAAAACCTAATTTAGTATTTTTACAGTCCAAAATATCTATAAGCATGAAACAGGCTCAAGTCAAACGCCTGATTTAACTTAATTTAGTCTAAAATTTAATTTTTGATTCAAAATCTTAAATGATCCTAAAAATCTATCCATTTTATTAAATTAATCATCAGAAAAATATTTCTTTGGAACTCATATCTTACATTTAACCTTCTCCTTTATTAGTTTTCATAACTATATTAGCACACATAAGTACATAATAAAATCAAGTCCAACTCTAATTAGCATCCTAAGGCTCCAAAAATGATTAATGGTTAAAAATGGCATGATTATCAAAATGTCCCATAATGATCCTTCGAATTCGATCCTACCAATATAAACAAAATTTTAATTTAAGTCTGTTTTAATTAAATAATTCATTAATTACCTTTATTAATGATCATTTTTTATTAAAAAGTCAAATCAATCCAAATTAAAACATTAGTGTTACAACTGTTTTCAGATTTTCATCAATAGACCTTAAAGTATTTTGTGACTTTGATTGGACTTCATACCCAGATACTTATAAGTCAGTTATTAGATATTTTATTTTCTTACAAAATTTATTTATTTTATAAAAATTCAAGAAATAATTTGTTATTTCTCATTCCTCTATGGAGGCCGAATATTGTGGCATGGCTATCACTTGCTGTGAACTAACTTAGTTACGATTCATTTTTAAAGGTTTTTGTATCGTGCATTCCCATATAACTTTACTTTTTTATAGCAATTCAGTTATTTTTATATTATAATAAATTTTATTTTTTATAAATAAATTAAATATATTGTGTTAGATTGTCACTTACTCAAAGATAAAATTTAGAAAGGAATGATCGAAACGACACACATTGTTACTCAACATCGACTAGCCGATATCTTTACCAAAGCATTGCCCCATTATATCTTTTCATCACATTTGCCCAAAATGCAAATAGTAAGCATCTATTCTCCATCTTGTAAGAAGTGTTAGAAATTGAAAAAGTTGGGCCTCAAGGATCAATTTAGGCCCACAATCCAAAAGTGGATCCAAGCCCAAAAGGACAAAGATGTAAATAACTGTGTATAGAATACCCATTTGTTGAAACAAATAATAGTTAATAGTTTTCTTTTTGGCTGGAATTGTTTAGTTAGTTTCTCTGTTCATATTTCATTTTTTTTCATTTCTATGGTCTCTCTCTCAAACCTTTGAGGTTTTTCTAAGCAAATCCTAAATTTTATAATTATTTATAAGGCAATTAAATTAAGTAAAAGTAAATTAAATATTGAAAAATAAAAATAAGTGAAATGTAAATTATATAATTCTGTTTGGATTTTTTTAAGTGAGGAAAAATAAGATTTTCTTGTTTGGACACATGAGTGAAAAACAAAATTGATATTATCAAGATTTACTTTCTTTACTACATTATGAATTGGGACTCAATTGTAAAGATTTTTAATTGGGTCTTATAATCCAAATGTTACAATCTATAAAACAAAGTAAAATGTTCAAAGTTTAAAAAGTATTTCATAATTTATCCTCTGACGTTTAATTTAAAATCACATCGCTCAAATTAGAATGTGAATAATAGAAATGGGAGGGAAAGGCTTTTGATGGGCAAGCCCTTGCATTAGGGTATTTTGTAAAGAGTAGGTTATGTGAATGATAAATTATTATCCTTTTAATATAGGGTTGAGTGTTATGAAATTTATATTTAAATAAGTGTTTACTAAGAAATTAATAATTTAGCAAGATATGCATAGAATTCTCATAAATACAAAAGGTACCCTTAGATGACCATTTTGTGCTACGAGACTTATACTTTTAGATGCAGTGGGCATGTTTAAGGGAGGCTTTAGAGATGTGAAATAATTTACTTCATACAGTTATTGTATAGTGACCTAAATTCGGCCCTAAACCATTTCTGGATCCAACTATACGAAAAATCAACAATTTCATAATATCATCAAAAATATCATATAGCAAAGATCAACTAAAACTTATCAGGTCAAAATCTAGATATGCCCAAAACTCAAGGGAAAAATATAGTCCTGAAACTAACATAATAAAATAAACTGTGTTTTAGTGGATATCATAACAATAACATAAAAATAATTCTAGGTATTACATAAAAATAACAATCAAAGTCAGTCATCGCCACCACCTTCACTACTCTAAAGAAGAAATGCAATGGTAGCCAAATGCCTATAAACTACTTTAACCGAAATTAACGGCACTAGAAATTAAGCAATCTAGGAAACTCGATTTGTAAATAAATTCTCCAAATATAAAACAAGATATAATATGTATATAATAGTAATTGTTAACAGATAATAATAAAATAATAACAATTAATGATATAAATATATAAGACAATAAAGATAACTTAGCAAATGATGTTAATATATAACGTTCTTGATATCAACTCATTGAACTATCTCGATATTCTAAAGAACATTTATCAGATTTCGACGAATCCCAATAAATATATCATAAGATTTTAAACGTTATAACTATAAAGTAATGACATTCAAATGCTAGCTTAAATTTCACTCAAATGCCGCTCTATCATGAATATTTTGCACATAAAAGTTATTTCAACAAGCCTACAACATTAATATAATATAGATTTATGATTCATCATGTTTGGATTTAAAAGAATAATATGAAATAAATTATCAAGATTAATAGTTACAAGTAAATTTGTCTAAACTTTATACTCCTTTCTTTCTTCCTTTTCTCTTGATTATTCTCCTAGATCCTCACTATGCCTCTTCAGATTTTTTCACTAACCTCCTCTCCTAAAGCTACAATGATTTATTTATAAGAATGTGAGAAACCCTAGTGTCTAGGGTTAAGAGTGGCTGCCCACTAGGTTTAGGGTTCTTCCTCCTTTCTTTGTTTGATCTCTGAAAATAATCCCCCCCCCCCAAAATCTGCTGTTCACCCTCCTAATATAGCTAAGATAAAGCCCTCAAAAAAGCCAAGTACTGAAGTTTACAATTAGGTTAAGTGGGTGTCGGCTAGGTTTTAGGAAAATTAAGGTTTTTGTTTAGTTTTCCTCCTAATTCAATTCAATTCAATTATTGAATAAAAATTTGTTGAACTTTCCTCTAATTCTGCTGATTCAAACCCGCAAATAAGCTAAGAAATACAATCTATAATTTAAGATGATAGTGGCAGCTAGGTCTATCAAATGGAAACACTAGGGTTTTCCAATTAATTATTTTCTAATATGATTCTCTCTATTTTAACTATTATATCCCAAAAGTTTCAAGATGTACTTAGCCCATAATTTAGCCCACCTTTGCCGAGCCTCCTTTATCACAATTATAATGTACCCCATAATTATTCTCAAATGGGTCCCATTACCTTTAAGAATTTGGTTCCAAAATAAACCCTAACCCTAATTCCTATTGGCCCAACAATTACATAATCCGTACCCATTCAATTGGGTCTATTTATTCAAATTTTAGTTTACAAATTGTAGTGTACTAAGGTTCACCAAATCAGCTAAGTCTAAAATTAAATTAAGCATGGTAAGGTTCACAATTAATTCAAGTCCAATTCGAAGTCCCATGTACTAAATTTCATACTTATTCAGCCCAAACCAAATAATAAATATAATAATTCACAAAATTATCATGTAAATTCACAAAAATTATATACATAATTATTATACATCAAATTTACTATATTAAAAATATTTAGGATGTTACGTATTATATAGTCACTCGCTTCACATTATTCAAATTGATTTATTATTTAAGTATTCACTTAGCCTAGTAATCATTTTGAGAAAATGATACCTTTATATGGCATAATTATGGCTTAGGGACATAACTTGTCATTTTAATTTAGAAAACTGTTTGAAAAATTTTTTAAACTGTATTTTGGTAATCACTAACGTGACACGGCAAGTGACAATTACCTTTTTAACTTCAGTCGAAAAGAGCCGATTTGGTCAGATTATCAACACTGATGTGTGGTCTGACAATATGGTGACATTGTTAGGATAATTCTAACTACTCAGTTTCTGACAACTCAATTTTCTTGACTGGATGGTCCTCTAGAACCTATGAAATAATATTTTGCTTAATCTAGCTATGTTGTCTTCTAGAGTTAGTTGTCTGATAATATGTCTAACAAGATAATATTCTAATAACACAAATCATTTGAACAATTTGGATTATGATATTTCGGCCTGAATCTATCTATTTGAATATTGGACCCATCACTAGCCCCCCCACATTGAAATTCAAATTTGGGTTTCAAGGCAATAAATTTAGATTGCAGTGCCTTGCCATTTTTTCAGCACTTTCGATCATTCCTTCCCAATATCTTTATTTATTAGAGTCTTTCACTTCTTACTTTAATTTGTTGTGTTCCAACTTCTAAGCAATAATGATGCTCTTGCAATCATAAAGATGTCTTCTCTATGTGCTCATTAATGTATGTAATTTTTCCTAATAACCAAATTATATAATATTTATTTATACTTTGTTCCAATTCAACAATCCATAAATATACATGAAGTGATTTGTCCCACAAGTGTGACCCATACCAACACTATTACAATGGATTTGTGAGAACCACAGTTAAACGTGCCTAGACAATAGTAGTATCAAAATATAAATTTTTAGAATGTCCTCGCATTATACCCTTTAAAAAGAGTTATAAGGGTTATATAGTTGATAAGATTTTTTTTTTTTAAGAATTTGTATTTGATACGACTTTAAATTTTACTCATTTTTCTATTACTGGCCATTTGCCTAATAGATAAAAAATCATATTAGAGCAGTATAGTCAATAAAGGTAACTTTATGGAGATTATATTGGGTTTGAGGACATTAGGCTTAGTTGCTATTATTTAGACATCAAATTAAACTTGGTATGTATTAGTGGTTTTATAAATTTAAAATAGAATATGAAACCTTACACTCATTTATTCACTAATGTGACATTTGGCCGGTGAGAATACAATTTGTTAGGTCTATATTTATTGTGGGTAAGTTTTATAACATTGTGATGTATCATTTGGCTCACATTTAAATTGGGGCCTCGTGCTATGGTTGAGAGTGTTCGGTCAATCGATGATCCTACCAAAAAAATTAAAAAGTTTCTAAGTAACTATCATACAGATTTAATGAGAGATTTATACAGTCACCAATACAGTAATAGTCTATTAAGAGGTTTAATATATCAATTCGCTGATCTATAAAGTGATCCATTTCATACAGTCGATCATAAATTGATCCCTTTCATACAGTCGATCATAATTTAATGACTCAAAGTTTGAACGTGTTCTCTTTGAACGATTTATTCATAATTTTTTCTTCAAAACGATATTATTTGTTCTCTCCATTTCTTTATTATATTTAGATTTATAATTTCTTTAGGTATATTAAATTTTTACTTTTTTTTTATTTATTCTCTCCACAGGGATTGTCTAATTTGTGGGGGTGCCCAGTGGCAGCAATGGCTAAAAGTGGGAACAATTGAGGCTAATAATTAATATTTTTTTTTATCTATTGATAACTAAACTCACTATTTTTGTCAAGTTAGTCATTTCGATAATAATAAATATTCTTAGAAGACATTTATTTTTAGCATCAATTTTTAAATAAACAAACTAATAATATAAAATAAATATAGGTATTTACATATTATACTTATTTCTATCTTATTTTCTAAACTTGACAACTAATGTAGGAGATAAAATTAAGCTAATAAATTTATAATATCTTATTTAACTACCTTTTTAATATCTATCATAAGATAATATCTCATTTATCTTTTTAAACTAATAAATTTATAAAATTAAATAAATAAATATTTATATATTAACAAATATTAGCTTGCCCAAGAACTCGACCGGTATCATCCAAATAGGAGACCGTTGTGGTATGCTTTTAAAATTGACTCGTAAAAGGCGTATGATTTCGTGGAATGGGGCTTCCATCTTGCCACATTACGTGTCATAAGGTCATGTTTGGTTAAAGGGAATAGAAATTGTATTCCCTTCTTATTCTCAGTGGAATAATAATTTCACTGTTTGGTTGCGTTTTGTCTGAAAATAATAATTTTTGAAGGAATAGTTATTTCCTGATTGGTCCATTGGATGAGCCAGTCCAATCCCTGATTCGGTTAGTATCTTAAAAGACTTCCTTTGGCTCTTCTCCAAAGGACCAGCTCTCTGAACCAATTTTCTGAACAATAAAATTTGTTGCTATAGTTGCGAGGATGACATAACTATTGCTATCTCAAGGTCTCTCCATTCCTGGATTGGAATTCTTTGGTTGATATAAGGGTGTTCATCGTATTTTATCAAGATTGATGATTGCTAAGTGCCAACCTATTTTTGAGTGGATTTTGCGGTGTACCGTGGCTTGAAGTCCCACATCTCTTTCCTTTGCAAGAAGTTTTAGCAAATTAACTCTATGGATTGACGTGCCTGTTATTTTCCACGTCTATTAGGCTTTCACTTTCATCAAATTGTTTCTTATTTTGAGCTAAATGCCACAGATCCGTGAACGACGTAGAGTCCTATTAGCATTTCTTTTTTCAATGTTATTTCTCAGGAATTTTTTTGAGGATTGTTTAGCGTAAAAGTGGTTGCAACTAGCCTTTTGATGATTGAAAACATGATATTTTAGCCTTAAAAAAAGAGGAAAAAACTTTGTTAGAACTATCTGACTCATTCTTGTGACTTTAATCTATTCATTTTGCATGATAGAAATTCTATCATTTTTAAGAAATTGAATTGTGTTGCATCCTGGGTCTCGGGTAGTCGTACGGATTAGGGAGCTTTCGGATTTCTAATCCGGATCGAATCTCGAGCGGATCTGGTCTCCATCGCTTTGAACTTGAAACCTACACAACACAAATCACAAACGAGAAGTCAGAGGTCCGGCAGGATTTCTTCCACTGAAAACACTCCGATACTCGAGTCAACAATTTTTCACAATGGACGAAAAAGGACACACGCTTAGAGGTGCGCGGAGATATACTATAAATGCATTGGGAGTGCATGAATGCAAGGGTGAGGGATTGATGAGTGTTTAGTGGGAGGCCTGACTCCCTATATGCACCGCAGATGGTGGCTCACTCTCGTAGCCTGAGTAAGGTTGTAGAGGTAGGATCTGGGCACTGATTTGAGAATTTGGATTCTGAGTTGAGAGTTTTACTACACAATATTAAGCTAATGCTCAGAATCCGATCCCGTATCCTATAAAAGGAGAGAGAATTTATAGGCTCCTTGGTTTAGAGTTTTGGGTGCGAGAATCCTTCCTACAGGGATTCGTCGGCCGTTGCCTAGTGGTAGTCTCCAACATGTCAGTTGCCAATTTGTGGTGGCGGGGAGACCGTCGTACGTTGTAGGCCATGCTTGGTCTACCTTTCGCGCTGAAATTGGTTGGAAAATTATAGGTAGCGGTGTGAGTCACAACTGACAGCGCTGACCTTCTCCATATTGGCCCATTTCCTCTGCGTTATACCTGCCCCCTACAACTGCATTAATGGGCTGCAGGTGGCACTGATTGGTTATGAGTATTGGGCTTCCATGTAGAAAGTTTTGAATATTGGGCCGAGATGGCTGCTTGGACTGCTACTCCCTAGATTGGGCCTTACATGTATTAGACCCAACACTAGCCCCTCATGCCTGGGCCGACTTGTGGTTGAGGCCTGACATGTCTGCTTCGGGTCCAGCTGGTCATCGCACTGCCCTCCTCGAGATGTGTTAGGCTTTGTCTTCTTCGGACGTTGTGTCTTCCCCAGGTAGTCATGTAGGCTTTTTAGGTGCCGTAGTGATTCGATACCCTGAGGGGATAGATTCACACACCTAAGATTGAATCGGTATTGAGGACTTTCTTTCTTCATGAATGATGGCCGCTCGGGAGCGTGCCCAGCTAAGCGCTGGTAGGATGCTGGTTCATCTATAAATAGATGAGTCCTTCGACCGGGGTGGCTCATCCCTTGGCTGATTTTGGAGGAGCAATTGAGGGTCTTGGCTCGTCCCGCTTCTGGTGGGAGTCCGCGAAGGAGTCAGATGGACCAGCTGGAGATTCAGAGCTTCTGATGAAGATTGTCCTCACGCTCTCACCACGGGTGGTTCCTCATATTAACAAGGGTGGCTCGGCCACTCTACTGTCATCATATGCCTCCCTCCAGGCTGTTGTGATCTCCAGTGTGGCGAAGGATTGCGGCGGAGCTATCACGGAATGCCTTGCCTCTGATGTAGCACGTCACTCGTAGTCTCCACTCCACTTGGGTCATCATAAGTGCCATCTAGAGGGAAGGCGAAGGATGGAGTCTTCTTAAGGGAGCGCAGGCTCTCTGAGTCCCTGTCGGAGACTCCTGCTATGAGTGTTGGTTCTGCCTTTGTGGTTAGCATTGGGTTAACCCGCAGGAGCTGGCCAATACTGACGGTCCTGGCACTTGGGGGAGTTGGGGTTCCGGCGATGGAGCCTTGGTGATCCCATGTGGATCACATTCCCCCAACTGCGCTCCAAGCATCCGGGGCGGTCACTCCAAGGCTTATACCCCGTGTCGTATCTTCTTACTCTTTCTTGTACTTTTGTGGTTACGAATTGTGTACATGTAAAGGAACTTTGATTAATAAGAGCAGCAGTTATAGCATTTATTCTCTTTTCTTGTCGCATGAATCTTTTCCCTTTTTGTCACGTGGTGCATTACATCCATCGGATTGCAGGGCTTCTTCTTTCGTCGCACGTACTGATTTGCGCGTTCGAGTGCTCCCAATGGCCTGCGGCTTGTCTTCGCCAACGTCCTCCCTCGAGTCGTTGTGCTGACTGTCGACGAGAGGACGTGGTGTAAAGAGACTGCTGAAGTTGGCTGCTCGAGGAGGTCAAATGTTGCTTGCAGACGTCACATCCGCCAAATAGTCTGATGCATTGATTGCGTGGGAGATTTTGGGGCATCGCGCCATAATGAATTCTTTGGAAAGGAGGGACGCTTCGTGGATCCTCCACGTGGAAGGAGCCGGTTGGTTCCCTCCATAACGCTTTGGTTCCAAAACGACGTCGTTTCATTAGGGTCCTTTGGCAATTTAAACTCCTGAGTTCCCTCCAAGGCTTTGTGCTCCATTACTACTTTGGCAACGCAAAGCCTTGCACTGCCTTCGAGTCTTTTTTTCTTTTTCTTTCCACGTTACGATTTCAATGAAACAGTCATCCTCGTTATCAGGGACTGAATCTTCTTTCGAAGAATCTATGAGGGACACTCACGCTTTAGGGATCCACGACGAGGCTGCCCTCGGTGCAGCGGTAGCAGAGGACTGCCATTTTGAGGCCACTATTGCGGGCCCGATGCGATTTTTAAGGGTGCCTCCAGGCTTTGAGAGGGAGGAGGCGTCCGCTTCTTCACGGCATCGTAGGTCTAGGAGGGAGGATCTCTCACTTCATCGAGTCGCCAAGACCATTGAAGACTTTGAAGCCAGGGTGGAGGTTGCGGTCGAAGAGATTGAGCAGACGAGGGCTCGCGCCGCACACGTTGAGTGGGCATGGGCTGAATCAGAAGCAAGGATGTCTAGGCTTGTTCGCGCCTACATGCAGGATTAGGACTGCATACTGGCTCTTCAGGAGGAGCTTGAGTCACTCCGGGTGCAGCTCAGAGAGGAGTGTGCGCAGATGGGGCCGAGCTGAGGTCAAGATTGTTGCCGAAGGACATTCGTCTGCACTGGAAAGGAACTTCAAGGACGGCATCCATCTCAACCGGAGACTAGTCTCGCTGGAGGACTCAAACTTTCGTATCGGCGTCTTGGACTCTCAAAACTCAAGCGCCCTGACGTGCGCAGACCTGACGGAGTACACGACTCCAAATCCTTCCGGGCCCGGAGGGGGCCATTAGTTGTACTTTGTGGCCGCAAGCTTCTGTAAAAAAGAGTTATTAATGAATTAGATAATAAAACTTTCTACTTAGTTGTGGCATTTATTTCCTGTCACTTGCCATGCTTGGATGGTTTGTTATTTCTCGCATGCATTTTCCTTAGCAGTCTTTCTGCCGCCGTCCTTGGCGGTCAGGATCCCTGCATTGAATGTAGGTGTGACAGCTGGGATTCTGCCAGGCAACTGAAGCGATGTCGATCTGCAGTCTGACAGGGGACATGATTGGCTGTTGCTTGTGACTCACAACGCTCCTACTGAGCGGGCACGCGGCCTGACCGCTTAGCAAAGGTGTCGTTTGAGTTTTCCCGCGCACTGGCACCCCGTTCCCTATTTAAGTGACGCTTCAGTAAAACCCCACTTTTATGCTTCCTTGCGCTGAAGGCTTTTGACTTATTCCAGAGAGAGAGATGGCAAAGAAGAAAGGATCCCCTTCCTCTTCCCGAGTTTCTCACGTATTTCATCATGGGGTTAACAACACCAGGTTCGTCCTGACTGCGAGCACCATTGCTGCCCTAATGGTGGACTATGAGATCCCCAGCGACCGGACCTACTGTGTCCCTGATTCCACTGGAAGAGCCAACGCCCGTCCAGAGGGCTTCATCTCCGTTTATGAGCACCATCTGAAGGGTGGGCTTTGCTACCCGATGGTGTGCGACATGTACGCTCTTGTCGAAGCGTTGCATGTTCCCGTTGCAAGGCTTCATCTGAACGTTGTCCTTTATTTAGTTACCTTGTACGTTTTCGGCCGCCTTCATTCTTGCATCTTTGACGCGAATGCGGCAAAGGTAGTCTTCCGCTTTAATAAGTCCGAAGACTAGATTTCAATGTCTCCCCGAGTTGGCTTCACTTTAAGGGTACCAACCCTGACTCGATGAAGAATTGGAAGAACCGATTCTTCTACCTGCAAGAGCCTTCGGACTCGAAGCTCTCCAATTAGTGGGGTCCAATCCCTAAGTATTTTTGCAAGGGAGTGACAACCAAAGAGACGAGCGAGTTGACAAAACTTATCACAACGATTCACTCGAAGATGAAGATGTTTTCCATCCAGGGTCATTATCTAACCTCGCAAGTTTTCGAGGCTGCCAGGTGGGGGCTGGAGTTTGGATGGGTGATCACCGGCCTAGAGAAGAATAAGTCTGACGACCTCATGCTACACGAGCCATCCGAGGCTCGTGGATAGAGATCTCGTCTGAGGAGAAGGTGGAGGCTCCCCTGAAGAGGCTAAGAGAGGCTAGTGGCACCTCCACCCGGAGGTCGCAGAGACAAGTGGCGGAGTCTACTACACTTGCTGCGTGTTCCACTCCGTAACAGAGGGCTGACACGGAGCCGCAAGGGGGAGCGGCTGGACACTTGCCAATCCCCGCTGTGGCGCTAACTGAGTACGGAGTTCCCATGATGGAGCCTCATTCTGGAGGGGAATCCCCCACAGATCCTTTTGTCGATTTGGAGCAGCTGAAGGCGGTCGCTGGGGGCATGTCAATAGTGGAGGTCGACGCGCCCGAGTCAGGAGAGGCGGAGGAGGCTGGCGCTCTAGAGTCTACGTCAGGGCCTCCTCAGGCCTTGGAGCTCATGGGATCGCCTGACAGAGCATCCCAGGAGGTGCACGTCCAAGAGGGCGCTGCTGCGGAGGGGGAGACTGTAGCCGGACGGGCTGCAAGTTAGCCTGGTGCTGACCTGTCCCCGGAGGTGGTTTAGGAGCTGGAGCCCCCAAGCGTTCCTTCGCTGCCCGCGACTCTGGATGCCCTCCGCTCCGCATAGGTTGCTACTGGGCACTTGGAGCCCCCAAGCATGTTGGAATCGGGGAGTGGGCCCAGTCACATGGCTGCATTCTCTACTTAGGTGCGATTTTATTGGTCCTTGTGTTTTTCCGTAGACTAGAACTCTGAGACTCGTTGACCCCTTGCTTACTCTTACAGGTCCCTGAGGGGTTCATCTTTCTCAACACGGTGCATGCTCAACTGCTTGACTTATTTCTCTAGGTCAAGGAAGAGTCCAGGCAGGAGACGGCACAACGAGTGGGAGCTGAGACCGTTGCGCTTAGGGATGAAAACGAGCTACTAAAGGAACATGTCGGGCGGCTATCTCAGGAGAGCGAACAACTGAGGGAGGAGAATAGGTGGCTAGCGGAGGAAGTCGAACAATTGAGGGAGAAGAACAGTTGGCTGACGGAAGAAGGCGAACAGCTTACGGAGGAGGCTGGCCAGCTGAGGCAGGAGGTCGAGCAGCGAAGGGGATGGACCTCCACCATGGAGGATTATATATCTCGCCTCACCACTAACCTCAGGCTACCTCATACTCCAGAAGAAGTGCGGCTCGCACTCAACGCTATATTTTGGGATGGTATCCGCCTGTGTCGCCGGATCATCTCCATCGCACTTCTGGGCATTTCCGTGGGTATTTTATATCCAGGGAACACTGGAGTTCTCGACAGCTCTAGCATGAGAGACTTCTCGGGAGAGGCTGGGCCACCAGACTCGTAAGATTAGAGTAGCTCTTGCATTTTTTGTTGTACAGTACTGCGTTGTGATATCACTTATCTTTGGTAAATAAAAGGCAGTTATTTTTTCTCGTACCTAATGTCTTCTGCCACATGATGCAACTTTTTGAATCTTTGTTCATGTATTAGAGGCTAAGTTGTGAAGCTATGGTCGCCAAAGCCCCAATCCGACACCTTCTTGCGCTGTACTCGTCTTTCGTCAGAGGATATCATTGCATCTTGCGCATTTAGTGGGAAGCTCGGTCCAGTAGGGTGGACATTGTCGTTAGTCTCGTGGAGCCACGCCAAGGGCCAGCTAGGTTTTCAAGCCGCAGCAGCTGAACTCCGGGTCTTAGGTCTTTTCGCACACAATACCTGTCTTAGGTGCTTAGCCTTGCTCAGGGCGTCGTCACTCTCTTATGCATGGTCCCAGCCCACGATCATCATAGACTGAGGGTGCTCTCTACTTTGAAAAAAGGTCTCCGCACACCTGAAATTTTTGCCCCTAAGATTTTAGTGGCCGTACATTGGGAACTTCAAAAGCCCCCATGCCTGACAATTTGACCGCCTGGGTCACTTGGTACGAAACCAAGGTTTTGGGACCGCATGGGCCCTTCGATGGGGAGCCGCAATTTGAGTATGACTGCTTTCGGGTCGTTTGGCATAAAGCCAGGTTGGTGGGCCACTTAAGGCCCTTCCAACGTGGAGCCAAAGTCCGGGTATGGCCGCTTTTGGGCCACTTGACGCGAGGTCGAGGCTTGGATATGGCCGCTTTTAGGCTACTCGGCGCAGAGCCAAGGTTTTGTGGCCGCTTTGGGCCACTTGACGTGGGGTCGAGATTCTGATGTGGCCGCTTTCGGGCCACTCAGCGTAGAACCAAGACTCTAGTTTACGGATGGATGAGGATCCGCTCGACTTAGGGGTAGTATACGCCGTTTTGTTTTTTCGAATGTCATGCATACAAATACTCATATGAATTGACACACAAAATAACAAAATGATCAATTTTATTAAATGAAAACACATAATACATGAACAACCATTCCTTATGGTGTACGTGCATGCCTTAGATGGGCCTGCTCAGTCCTACTGATAATATTTTCTAAGGTTGGCGGTGTTCCAGGCCCTCGGGACCAACTCGCCATCCTAGGTGCGTAGTTTGTTTGCTCCATTCTGTAGGATTGATGAGACGAGGAATGGGCCTTCCCAGCCAAAAGAGAGCTTGTTCCTGCTAGCGGCCTTTCCCGTGGCCTCTACACTCCAGAGGACTAGGTCTCCAAACTTAAGCAGGCATGCCTTCACCCACTTGTTGTAGTACCGTACGATACGCTACTAGTAGGCTGCAGTCCTCAAGCGGGCCACGTCGCGAACTTTCAGGAGCAAGTCAAGGCACTCCTTGAGTCTCTGGGAGTTGGTGGCCGGATCGAAGCATTCGATCCACAAGTAGGGAAGTCTCACTTCAACAGGGAGAACCACTTCAACTCCGTAGCAGAGGTTGAAAGGCGTTTCTCTCGTTGGTTCTCGCGAGATTGTTCGATATGATCAGAGCACAAAAGGCATCTCATCGACACAGGAGCCCCCTACATCTTCCAGTTTATCTTCAGTCCGTTTAGTAGCGTGCGGTTGATGACTTTGACTTGTCCGTTTGCTTGAGGGTACGCTACAGACGTATGAACCAGCCTGATGCATAGACTTATACAGTACTTAGTGAACCATTTGCTAGTGAATTGGGTTTCGTTGTCAGTCACTATAACCTCTGGAACCCAAAAATAGAAAATGATGTTCGGGTAGAGGAACCATGTTACGTTCTGCTTCGTGATCCGTGCTAGGGGAACTGCCTCCGCCCATTTGGTGAAGTAGTCAATGCCGACAATGAGAAATTTTCTCTGTCTGGAGGCCAAGGGCTTGGGTCCAAGGATGTCGAGCCCCCATTGTACGAACGGCCACAAGGATTGAAGACTATGCAGCTCCTTGTGAGGTAGGTGAGCCATGGATCCATGAACCTGACAAGTTTTGCATTTCTTTATGAATTACAGGGCGTCGCGCTTCATCGTGGGCCAGAAGAGGCTTTGCCACATAATTTTGAACACAAGGTTCTTTTCCTCCGATGTGCGAGCCACATATACCAAGGTAGACTTCGCTCTATGCATAGTCAGCCTCCTCAAGGGTCAGGCATTTTAGGTAAGGAGTGGAATACCCTCACCTGTATAGCCTAACATCAATGATCGCATACCAGTCTGCTGTCTTCTTGAACCGCTTGA